>JABFOV010002807.1:0-18477 GCA_022817685.1 Aradophagus sp. ZL-2020 | reverse complement strand
TTACACGGTTGATATTTGCGAGAAAATCATTTATTGTGTACACTCACGATTCGTGGGTTTTTATATTTAACGACGGTCCGTGCCGTAAACGCTTTGAACATTAAGAATTTATTTTATTGCGTTCTTCGCGTTTAAACATATTCTCACAATATTTACTCTCGAAACAATAAAACATACACGTGTAACTATCTTACGATGCTCATTTGTGTTACATATTGATATTTCATCTTTATTTCTTGCCGTGTCTTTCTTCGGTGAATGACTATAATACCGCGCAATTATCCGTACTCGTAACGTTACGTGCATTTAAAAATACGGTGGAGCTTTAACTTTTTTGCTTCACGACTGCAAATTGAACAGAAGACGCGCCGCGAACGGGGAAAAAGCATTCTAAATAATAATAGGCCAATTATTTGTCGGTAAAAGAAATTATGCTTAAAGATACCTCAGTCATACCTATAAAATTTGCGATGACGACACACGATAGGGTATTCGACGCATGTTCTCGAGTGTTTACAAAATCGCTACGTATAGTTTATATCGGGATAGCGCTCACATGTGCAAATTATTTTGATATTTAATTTTATTACGTGTAGAATATTCAAGTGTACCAAAAGCAAATTCACCGATTTACGCTTTGAGTTATTTATCGTTCTGAATATTGTGAAAGTTACAATTCATTTAAGAAACACCCACGCAGACCACTATGTAACATCCATATTTTCCCCTTTATTTTTAAATAAAAATGAAGCAAAATAAATGGGTATATGAAAAAAATATAAATTTTTGTATCGCTTTTCAAAATCACAATTGCTTAAAAACAGTTTTAATTAATACATTATTTTAACGTACAATTATTTTGAAAATTAATTTTTGATTTTCAATTTTAATTTATAATGGGCATTAATTTTTCAGTCATTCGCAAGTGATTGTATTCTTTGCTTCATTTTATTTATAGAACTTTACGAAAAACTAAAGCACGTAGACAACAACTGTCGTTATTTCAGAATCAGGGGTTAGTATAACGCCGTTCTTGTTATGCGGTGTTAATGATGCCACCAGTAAGTTTAATTTATGACAATCTCCGGCTAAAAGTTCCACATTTCACGCTTTGTTCCGGACGCTGTTAACCCTGGGCGAAACATGTGTAATAATTCTTTGACGAAATAAAAAAGCTCTTGGAATTTCGTCCGCGCGTAGTTCGTGCAGGTTTGAAAAATTTAGAACTACGCTGTAAACTTTAATTTGTACGTTGAATCATTTTAATTGTTCTATTTTTAAATAAACAATCGTATAATTTTTTCTTTTATAATCAATTTTTTTTTTAATTGTTGCATCGACAAAAACATGGGTTTAAATTAGTTAAATATTCTAACATAATATAATTTCAATATATTAACTCTATAAGAACTTTTTTCATAAATATTCTGTCAAATAACTGGATGCATTAACGTTAAACGAAAATAACGAAATTTTGAAATTGAAAAAGACAAAATTTAATATGAAATGGAATAAATCAAATATTACATAAATATTATATTTCTATTTTTCAGCAAAAATTCTACGATACAACAAAACAACAATGTTTTTACTTTTCATTTTCCTCAAATTCATATCTTCAAAATGAAAGCAGTAATTGCATCTATCTAATTTTGTCACTATGTTGAAAGAAACAATTTTTACCTTCTCCGTTCTCGTCGTTTACCGCGCATTCGTCTCGTATATTAATAAACGAAATTATCTTCTGGAAATGGAATATCTTTGTTGCAAACACTTACCGCCTGCGTACGTTCGGAAATGATGTCGAGCCGAGAAAAAGGTCTCGGTGGAAGGTAGTGGTCAGGGATTAATTTCGGTTATCGCGAGGTGTAAAGCTGTAGGTATGCCTGTTACTCGCTGTAAACATCACGACTTATCTTTGCAGGAACTGAGACCCGTGACACTTCATTATATTACGCCGGGCGTGCGTTTCTTCCGCACAAAAGTCGCAATTATGAAGGAAACGTTAACAACGGCTCGCTCGGACGTCACAGTCGTCGTGCGCATAAAAGATTGGTCGAGCGCTACCGTAATTAACGCATCGCCGTGCGCCAAACGAACTTCATTTCGTTAGACTGTGCCATTTTTATTATGTACATAATGATTGTCAAAACGTTTTCTATTGTCGAGATCATGGGAAAATGATGGAACGGCAAAAGAGAGCACGCACTGCGAAAATTATCAGCGACATTTAGTAAAGATAATTGATAATCAGTTCAAGCCGAATCAATTAAAATATTACGTCGTATTATCTGACAAATTTCGTTTAAATTTAGTGGAAAACAAATAAATCAGTAGAAATAACTAACTTTTCGATTGTAAGATGTATTGTCGTCTGCATCTCAAAATGTTAAACTTTAAACTAAAATGCGTCCAAGCATAAAAATGAATGTCAGATCCAGATGTTCGGGTTAGTTAGTATTCGCGTCAATATAGGTTTCCTGATTTTAGATTTATTTTCTCAAAACAAACAGGGTAATTTCGGAAGTAAAAATCGATAAAATAGTAAAAATTCGAAGTCAGTAATCGCAGTGCAACGATGAAAACCTTGCTGCTTTGGTTTATGTTTATCATCAACTTACAATTTCTTTAATTAACAAAACAATTTGGTCGGCCGAAACAGTGAGGAAACGGCGAAGCCGTAAACAGCGAGGGTTTATTTGTGGCCTGCGAGAAAACGGCGAAATTTTTCCACGCGAAATTAACATTCCGGGAGCAGCGGTTGGCGGCACACGACGGATACTAATATGTCGCCGGGTTGACTCGTCGGTGCGCTTTGACTGCATTTCGCCTAATAAATTAATCTATTAGCGTTCACCGGCTTGCGTATTTTTTTTCCGCTTGCGATAATCTCCAATTAGGCGCAAATTGATTAATCCGAATTAACGCGCGACCTTACGCAGGTAGGTGGCCGCGGCAATTTGTACCGCGGGGTACTTTTTATGTCCCGAGTCGAGCGCTATTTCCCGGTTCGCCCTTTCCGAGAAATCAGCGCGATTATCTTCTAATTAGAGCCACTTCCGCGAGGAGTCGGCCGTCGAATATCGCAACGTTCGCGGTACGGCTTTATCGTTCGCGATTTGTCGCATCTGTGGCAGAACAGCCGCCTCGCGCTTCCAGCGGATTGTCCGAGATGAAAGGCCACGCTTGCGGCGATCCACGAGGGATATTAGTCCGAGGCTTAATTAATCCGCGTATTCATCATGCGTTGTGTATCTATTTATCGCGCGAATCGGCTAACGTTTCTAGAATTCCCAAGTACTCTCGATGGTTCGTAGCGGTCAAAAATGAATCTCTGTTAGGTCGTTGTAAAAAAAAGAAAACTATTTGTCAATGGCAAGAAAAATGAACACCTTTCTTGATGAAAAAATTGATGGTGAAAAATCCCCACTTCTTGATCGGCGATGAAAAATCCCCAAAACCTTATTAAGTTGTTAATTTGAGAATGGGGTTCTTCATGGCAAATTTAGAAATAAGATTTTTTTTCATATCCAATTCAAAAATAGGAATTCTTTCTCATTATCAAAAATTGGTATCTCACAAGAGAAAATAAAGAATTTTATATATGATTTTAATTAAAATCTAAATATCGTCGAAAGAGACAGCATTCTACCGAGTAAGCTAAAAACAGAATTAAATTTTCTGGTAAACATGACTTCACTTCGGCTTTAAAGCATCGAATACACATTGTTGCTTTTATTTAGTTATAAGAAAGTCTCTACTGAATCGACTCCAATGAATCGCTTTGCGTACCGTTAGGCAAAGTTTACGTCATTTCAATTTTCATGTCAAAAGTGGCCGTAAAGTGTTCCCAAATAAAATGATCAATATAGAATCCTAAGTTGGAATTCGACAAAAACTTGACACATATGAACCCACTTAAGATCCTACCTCTAAAAAATTTATACAGGATCATTTACGAAAATTCGATTCAAAAACCTACATAGAAGCCTTACTGAGAATTTTATATAGAAATAGAAATCCATACCATCTAGAAACCTACATTGGTTCTCATCTGAATATAATTTAATCAAATAAACCAATAAAATATTATTTGAACCTTAATAGGTTTTGAGACAGTATAAGATTAAAAGTAAATTCCCAAATAGATTTTCATGCAGGTACCTGGGCCGAATTTCTGTATGGTATCCTGCATGTTTTTTCCAGGGTTTACTTTAATAGCAACTTCCGCGCAATTCGTTCGTGTCCCGCGGACAAACGCGACACCTTTGTAATGTTATTCATCGTGCGTTTACTTGAGTGCTATGTGGGAAGGAGCCCTCGGAGCCTTCCGGTATTTCAGAGCGCGCCGGCTGGGTCAGGTGAGCGGAGGCGCCCGGAGCGCCGCTGATCACTTCGACCTCTGACTCCATCAATCATCACCGCATCATATACCACTTAAATACGAGACGTACACGCAAGCGGCGCGCGTTCACGTAATATACGTAACGCCAAAGCTCGTCCCTCTGGCTTCGTAAGCCTTGCGCCATACCGCCGGCGCTTTTATTTTCTTCCTTTCCTAACCCCCGTACGATCTTATTATCGCGGCCGCGAACATGCCCGTCCGTTGTCGACTTTTTGCCTTGCGTGAACTATCTTGTTTTCGCTATTTGTATTGCGCTGATTGCCGTGTAGAAAATGCCCGTCGGCACTGGGACGAGCCGCGTCTGCTTCGGCAACTCTCAATGAACGCGTGTTACCTACCTCCCAGACGAATTGTTTCCATATTTTATCCCGTTATTAATTTCGCGTCGCTCTCGTGCAGTTTTATTTTCGTCCTTTCCTTCGCAGCACGGACGGCCTACTTTGCATTTTCGCCAACATCCAAGTTCTTCTTTCAACTCAACGCTTTTGATTTTTATTATTAAACGATGATTCAATTGTCGAGTTAATAATTACGAATTGTCAATTTCGTTATGTGGGAATCGTTTTGACTTGGGTTTGTATAACATTGAAATACACATTGAATTAAAGGAGTTATCTTTGCGGAATAAATAGATTTATTTTCAGACTGGAGGAATTTGTGCGAAAATTACAAATTTGAATAGTAAGAAACGTTAACTTTTATTTATTTGGTGTAATGATTATTTAAACTTGCGATAAAAAAACTTTGCTTTTTTCAGTATCGTTATCTTCATCAGTTTAATTTTAACACTGAAATAATACACTTTCAAAAACTACTATTTAAATGGTAAAACTAAACAGGTTTTACTGTTTAAATAATGTACATCACCATCTAAGTAATAACTTTTACTGCAAAAAGATAGCTCCTTCTTTTGATTTTATTAATTAGAATGTGTGCGGACTTGATAAAAGATAAATAAGTTTTATCGATTCAACGTCCATTTAGTTAAATCGCGGAGCGGTGAAAAATGAATCTCTGCTTTCGCGTTTATTATGCTGTACACTTTTACAACGCCGAACGCAGTTTGTTACAGGCCGTTTGAGTGGCGCAGGTGTATTTGTCATTACGCTCTTTGCTCTAACAGACTCTTCGATTCTTCAGATAATGTCGCTACCTCGCGCTTCATTTACATGTGAATACGAGGCGCTAACAGATACTTGTTCCAGCGGCGACTTCTGGTACCTGCCCACGGGTTCCGTTGAGTCCCTTTGAATTTTTATCGGCGCAGTCCATTAACCTCTTTTGCTGGGCGAGAAAGTTCGTGCGATATAATTACTCGTCCAATTAATTGCCGTTGATAGGCCTGTTTTGTGATACGCTCGCCGGGCTTTGTGACATTGCTTATTATCGCCCTAATTTGCCCATTAACCTTTATTTTTCAAAGGTTACGAACTTTAATCGTTCCGCTAAGAAAAAGATCAATGTTTCAGCTGCGCTGAGTAGGAATTTTTTTATGTTTCGTAAATTTTAATGGATTCACATTGATTGAAAAGGATTGTAAAGAAAGAGATAATAATTTTTTAACAAAAAGTGAATTTTCCTCTGTTTGCGATTTCGTGGAATACGTTATTTTGTAATGTTATATCAAGTAAATAAAAAATTTTAAATTTACTAAAAAATTTAAATTGTGAAACAACTGTGTGAAAAATAACTGTTAAAAAAAGCTTGATTCCCGGTGAATGCATCCGCACCAAACCCTGTCGCGGATGCGTTCATTCGGAACCAGACCTTATTTTTAACCTTTCGATTTCCTGTAACTTTCGTTATTTTCTTTCACTAAATAAATTTCCCGCTGTTGCTACGAGTTTTGCATTCAATTTCGATAGTTTATTTATGCTAATCAATTCACACTGATCGTTTCCACCACATTATTCAAGAACGATCGAGTCCCGTAACATCGCTTTTGTTGTTGATTAGTTTAAAAAAGTAAATTGGCGATGTTTTGAAATCGTAACCTACAAACGTTTGTCCTTATATGCATAATTAGCTGTTGATGAATTATTGTAGATTTAAGCGGACAATCAGAAACGAATGGTCATCGGCATTCTACAAAAGAAGCGTTTCGAAAGAGTGATTCTAAAGTCTAGCGTTATCGTTGTAATTTATTTCGGATTATGTTAATGAACGTTTTTTGATTCGAACCGATGATCCTCCCACGCACATGAGTCACCGGACTCGTTTGTCCTGCTGAATGACTTGTGAACTTTTATAAATGAAACACTTATGCATGAAAAAAAGGTTAAACGAAATCTGTAGTATTTTATTATGTATCACGTATCAATTCTTACATAAAAAATGACAATTTATTAAAAAAGAACATATTTATTAAATCAAACGTAATTTTGTTTGACCCATCTTCTTAACATTTTTATTCAATTAATTTTTCGTTGTGAAGTATAATTACAATCATTTCAGACAAAAAAAATTCCAAAAACCGGTAATGTAGAGATCTACTTCATTTTTCCCATTATTCCTCCTCTTTAGTATTACTCTATTCTTACAAAAAATCAAGAATTCTTTATTGTCAACCATTAAAACTGCAGGTGGGTCATCAAATACGACAACTTCCTGCAGTAAACTCATCGACAATTAATGACTCAACGAATCAGGACAAAAATTATATTCGAATTCAAAACGCATTTTAGAACGACTGTTCCTGAAACAAAGCAGCGCTGGTATTTTTGATTCGTTAGTGTTACAAACGGCAAAAGAGGAGTGAGAGCGCGGATGGGCAAAAAGAGGTTGCGGGACGAAAAAAGGGAGGGAAAAGGGCACGAGAGGCGAAAGAGGCGGAGGAATAAAAGGCCGCGGAGAGTGGTCGCCGTTATATACCGGTAGTGCCATTTCGGCGAGAAATTCTACGTGTCGAAAGTTTCAGGGGAGGGCGAGTTGCAGGCGCAGGGAGTCGTGAAATTTCCGCATTGCATTCCCATGAAATACGTCCCATCTTTCTTTGCTCGCGGACCTCCTCACGGCCGTTCCGTCGTTAATCTCAAAAGCAAGACGAGTCACGTGTGAATCTGCGACTTCGGGCCCGGAGGTACAAAGTACCCCGAAATGTTGCTCCGGCCACGAGTCAATAAAGCCATTAAAGCCGTGGGAGGGACGAAGTGAGTTAGACGAATGTTCGTACACGCACGCACGCATCACACGCACACTTTGCAAATTGGTTTTATTGATAAACTAAAGCATCGCAGGGCCGCAACGCCGCCGCAACGATTTATCGTTGCTTTAACAGGTTGCTGCGTTTCAGTGGTGCCACTTTTACAATGTAATCTTATCGCAACAAGTGGATGTGTTGAAGGTGGAAAAAACGCCAGCTCGAAATTGGGATACACCTTAAGAGGAGCGCGCCGGCGAACAGGTTGTGGCCCGTGAAGTCGATGGATTTAATTGGAATTCAACGTCTCGATGATGCTCGGCTTTTCGGATGGGCCGAAAATCTTCTAGTGAAATTCCGGTCTACTGAGTGTTGAAGAAAAATAGGCCTCATTGGAGTGAACTTTAATCGAGGAAAACCTATGAGTCTTATTAAGAAATACTAAATAAATTTAATTCGGAAAATTCTTCCATGCCATTTTTCTTCTGGCCTTCACGTTCCTGAACAGGAAACCTTTCTAAGCTTTGAAAGATTCTAACATTTTTGCAAAAAATACATGTTTTTTAGATTGATAACAAAGAAAATCAAAGAGAAAATGAACTGATTGTCCGACAAGAAAAAAAATATACTTTTCATTCTTATGATATCAAAATACCATAATCTAGTGTTTTAAAAATATAGAGAAACCAAGAAACCAAAGTTTCCGAGTCTGAGATGATTTTTAATTAGATTAAGGCACGCCTAGGCTCGACTTTATCACGGTTCACTCGGACGGCCTTTAGAAAGCAAATCGCGCAGATGTAAATCGACGAGCGGCGTCGTTTTTCAGGTCCGGAACATCAGTGAAATTCCAAATCCGCATGTAAAATCGGAAAACGAGAATAGCGAGTGAAAGGTGGCTTGTCGGCTTGGCAGCCATCTAGGGAAACGCGGGTACGCGGCGCGGATCTACAATTCTACATTCCGCCGACAAAAGGAGCCCGCCTTCGGGCTCCGAGGGGACGGGCCGGACCTTTTTCCTCGGCGTGCGTGGGATGCCGAAGGAGACGTCGCTGCGTATTCAGGTGCCACGGGATTCCACCGGCGGTTCGCAGAAATAAATTATTCCGCAACGCGATATTTCATTCGAATTATTCGACACAATTTATTGCCTCGTCAGTTGCAATTTACTCGCGCGCGCCAACGAAAATATGAGATCCGCTGCCGCGTTACGTAATAATTCGATCGCATCGCGGAACAAAGGGTACAAATTGTCGGGCGCGCAATTTGTAACCCGGCCGTTTAATTAGCGCATGGCTCCGCAGTTGACGCTTTTATTTCGGCCGTCGCGTTTTATTGCGTTACGCGATCGGCGTCCATAAAATCCGAGATTTTATACGTGCGCCGTAACCTCTCTTTCATTATCAATTAATATCAAAAGCTGCGAAACTTCGAGGCCCGTAAAACGTTAACGAACGAGATGGGAAAGATATTTCTTAATTTTCGAGAACGGGACGGAGCCGTTGGCTCCTCATTTCCTTACGGCACCAAGTAATCGCCGGACACTTACTTTTTAATTGTTCATATATTCACGTATTTGCCCGCCACGTTCGACCGTTACTGCGTTTTTATCAACGCGCTTAATGCCGCCGCGGCTCTTTTGCTTCTTCTTCCCGTCCCGGCGCCTTTCGTTTAATTAAAGCCGACTGATCGCGACTCGGATATTAATGTTCGATCGATCGATTGCTCAGCCAATTAATTGTTCGATCGATCGATTGAATTCGATTTGATTTAGCAGAATTATTTTACACATGCAAAGAAATTATGTGCGAAAAATTATATCGTTTATTAATATTCGTTTACCAGCGCTACCCCTAATTTTATATAATTTTTAAATATTTCTTACTGTAAATGTGAAAAGTATATCCGAGATGAGTAAAAATTTACTAAGTCTAAGATGAATAGGTTACCGCAACTAATAACGAATTTAATAAAATGTTCGGTCCTTCAATTAAACTGTGGTTGTATTTGTAGGTGTGTATTGATATTGATATTTATATGTTAAATTATATATATAAATGATAACGAAAAACTTTTTTGTTACAACCATCAAAATTTAAAAAATATGTAATTTAAAATTTTTCAATTCACTAATTTCAATTTATAAAATTACATAATTCATAAAATACAGCAGTACAGTTACCAATTCCTAATAAATTATACGATTTTTCATACATTATTTCTCTCCGAATATATATTGATGCACCTTCGTGGTCGGTCATTGCACGGTGAAAGTCAAGACCGTCCGATTGATTCCACTTGGCGTAATGGTCTCCATTCGTCAAGTCGACGGATTAACTTTGCAGGAATCGTTCCAGTGGCCGCAGTATTAGACTTTTGACGCGACTCGATAGCTTCCTTACACGACTGAATTTGAAGGTATTCATCGCGGCGAACGTCCGCGAAGATATTCATTTTACACGGACACACTTATCATAAATTACAGCGTGATTTATGTTCAATTTGGGGAATGTTAAAAACGGGATTAGGCGTGCGCGCGTGCAATTTAAACTAAGACATTTTATTGCCGCTCGTGGAATGCAGTTATAATTTATCAAATGCTTGTTCGTCCTTTGTATTTTCCTCGCTTCGACGTCTTATTCGTTTATGATTGATACGCGATCGCCCACGGTGATCTAGTTTGGATAATAAATCACACGGATCGAAATCGACGAATAGAGATATTATGAAATACATTCGGACTTAAAAAGGATGATTATGTAACGATGAATTTTCCAGATCAGGAAGTGACACTTTCTTGTTAGAATTTACATTAGTTTTTTCTCTGTAATTTCATTAATAATGAATTTGTAAAGTACTTTAATTTTATTGTTTATAAATTTTGATTACAATTGGTATTTATTCAATTAGTATTTTTATATTTCATTTGATACAAATAATAACTTTAGGGGGCAGGCACGCTGGAAAAACAAGAGTCTCCTAGGTGTCTTCCGTAAAGACACATTTTCTAAAACGACACTAAAAGTGTCTTACTACAAGACACTTTTAACAGAAAAAACAGTTTGTAAATGTCTAAACATCATCAGGTGAGACACTTGTTTTTAGAGTGCAAACACAAATTGACGAATTTTTTGCGAAAAAATAAAAAAGTGTGCATTGCACTTTTATTTTTGGTTTTTTGAAGTTTCTTATTCCGTGCTATGAAGTTTATGTTTCGGTTATCTACTCAAAAGTAATAGAAAATTACGTTTTTCGAACAGTTGTCATTAATTTGAAATTTTAACTTTATGCAAAACCACTAAATTTTGTAATTTTTTGTTCTTACTTGCACGTCCTCTGAATATCACATTTTTGCAGTATTTACTAATAACCAATTTACTAATAACCAACTACTTGAATTCTCTAAAATTATTTTATCCAAAGAATATACAATAATAAAAACTTACTTAACCTTTAATTAAAATTATTACCGCGATATTAACTTATTAAATCGCACCCAACTGAAACAGAAGCATGCCGATATTATTATATTAATTACCATAAATATGTAACCCCTTTTTTAACTGTTAAACACAATTAACTGAAAAAGTTAACATCTTTCCAAACCGTCCCCATATCGACGACTTTATCGGCTCCAATTTTAACTTCGATTTTCGTTTGAAACTCGCGAGAAAAAAAAGCTTTGGCCTTTAAAACCTGATTATTATCATACGTAAATGTAACGGCGTAGTCGCCGATAATGAATCAACATCCACTCTTGCTTCTCATTTTTTCGTTAAAACGCAGGAGCGCTTGAGTTCCAAAAATAAGCCCGAGTCGTTTTTAAAAGCCGAAACTTAATAATTCCGCGTGCATACGGTTTCACAAGTGGACGGTTTTTGCTGCCGGGCATTTTTAATTAGGTAAAATTATAAGGTGCGTAATGCGCCAGGATTTGATAGGCGGCGCGGATGAGAAGCCCGCCATTCCATCGTGCGTAAGGCTCGCTCGGCGAATTCCCTCCGAGACAGCGACGCGAAGGCCGCAATGGAAGATACACGTACCGTTAAGCGGGCAACGATAACTAATATAACATCGTTTACGATCGCCGGTTAGTGGCCGAAAGTTGCGAACTTCGGTGCCGGAGGCCAACTCGAGATGGATCATGCCGCCCGAGATGTGTTTCGAATAATTTCATTAATTCGCGACAGCTTATTGATATATTGGAAATATCAATATCCATACAGATAGCCTTCAATATGCCCGTGTCCGATATCATTGATATCGTTATGGGTAAGGAAGAGTTTCAAAGAAAACCTTGATTCATGGGCTCAATTAAGGTTTTTTTTTCTCCACCTTTTTTAAGACGAAGTGGCCGTTTCGATTGGTATGTTCAACGAAGAATGATGAGTTAAATGTGAAATGAGGAAAAAAAGGGTTAATGAAAAAAGGATAGAATTGAACGAGAGATGGTATACTACATACAAAAAATGGGAAACCTTAGAAATTGTAAAATAAGCAGCAGTTCTTTAAAATGAGTAAATAGCTGGAATAGATTTATTTCAAAAAATTATTAAATTCAATGGTATTATTTGAATAAATGTTAGTCTAGTAATAAAGGCTGGAACAATTACTTTAATGCAACTACTCCTCTTTTTTTAAAAAAAAGTCTTTTCTTATAACTGTTTGTTTTTACCTTTTTCATCTAGATCACAAAACAAACACAAAAAGATAAAAAGTGATTAAAAAAAGAAGCTAAAAATCCGCGCAACTTCGTTCTTTATTATCACAATTGTAGCTTGGGCGTAAAAATGATGGCTGAATAATGACTAACACCGAGCAAATGAATGTGCGCATTTATCACGGGACGAGGGCGCGAATTATAATGTAATTTGAAATATTGCCGCTGAATAATTGAACGGGATCATTAAGAAAGTGATAACGCGCGTGTCAATTGGCTTTCTGTGCCAGATAGTACGGGACGATATGCACGCGGAAGTGCGTAAATCAACAATGCTCGACTACGCGCGACAACGCCGGGTAATCTTGTTTACCGCGACACGTGCGGCCTACCCTTTCGTGTAGGCTCGCGAGAAAAAGTGGACCACGCATAGGCCGCGCGAGATAGTCCATTTTTACCGAAATCCAGTCGCCCAGCATTGCGATAACACTCTCCCACGCAATCGACTTTAGCAATAGATGGACTATTTTTTTTTCCGCGGCCATTGCACGCGGAGATTTATGGACCCCGGCCATTTTTCAAGCCAGTTCATACATGTCGTGTTTGAATTATCTGCGAAAACGATTGCGGCAGATTTTTTTATTTACTCTTTTTTTCTTCTTCTTTTTTGTTTGCAACGTGAATATTAACTGCAACAGTTTGTAGATTTTTCAGCTGATAAGATAAGGTGATGTATTAATAAACGGGGGATATACTTGTTCGCGCTGAAATCTTATTTATAGATACGTGTTATTATATATATTGGAGCTGCGTTCACTTTCGTTAATTTAATGCATGAATTAAGTACGAACGGTTGCGTTTAAGTGGTGTTAACAAGTTATTAGAGGCAATTTGATTTAGACCTGCTTTTTGTTGGGAATAAAAATAGGCTAGGTTGAGAGTTCAAGTTGTGTCTGAATATTATCAATTGAGAATATATGCATTGTTGCGAAATATAAACCAGTGGTCCGTGTGTAGAAAAAGTTTATATAATGTTATGCCGAGAAAAAGTTTTTTTTTTACTTTTTTTTACAACAGAGTACGTTGAGGTGGAAAATCTTTAATTTCCCGAATTAGATATAGGCTAATTTTATCATACTATTTCAACCTTTTTCTCTAACATTTACACCATTTAGTTTCAAAACCATAGACTTACGAAAAAGTATTATTTCAAATCATTTTAAGATGTTTCGATATTTATAAATGTTTTGTATGTAATGTGTCTTGTAGTGAGTGTCTTATGTTTTGCAAAATGGAACGTTCTAAGTGGAGTATTTCTTCACAAAATATTGGATACGTAGTTTTCGTCCTTTCGCCCTACATGAGACATTTCAATAAGCACGATTGAAGTAATATGACCGTTTTAAATCCCTATTAAAGTCACTTGAATTTCTCTCACAGCCATCGCGATTGCTATCACAGCGATCAATTTTTCTCACTGCATTACAAATAAACAAGACTTTATAATATCTAACCCCGACAAATTTATCATTATGACTTTGCAGGCCCGTTGGTACGTGAACTCGAATGATTTTATTCGCTTGTTTTTACATTTTACCATTTAACGCGAGAAAGTCAAAAAGGTGGGAAACGAGAGAAGGTAAAAATAAAAGCCGAATAATCGTAAAAAGTGTAAGGCAATGACTTGATTGCGCCAAATACTGCGATAATTTGTATTCGCGATTGTCACATAAGAATGAAACCTTTCTCGGAACGCAAAAATCCGATGGAATCCAAGGCCCGGAACTGCCGAGCTGCCTGGTTGTAACGTATATGAAACACGTGTTTACCGTCATTTTATTGTTGTCAGCCAGAGTTGAGCGGTGAATATGCAAATGATGTCACATGGGCATCGCTTAAATTTATCGCTACGTTATCATTCTTGAATTTCCGTCATTCAGCAAAGTCCCACAAAGTACTGCGCTTATATAAACATACTTGAAATAATTATAAAAATTGTGGAACAATTTTAATTGAATCCGAAATATTGTATGACGTTACAGGGGCAATAATTGAATAATTACAGATTAGAAACTTTGTCGTCCAATGCAAAGCCGAATGCTACAAATTGATGCCGAATGCTATCGTTGGCGTTTCGTATTATATTTTACATACCTTGGGAGCGGACAAAAGCGGAAGTAACGATTCCTAGTTATTTACCGCACGCTCGTCTGTAATTGGCTACTTGCCGCCCGCTTGATGGAGCGGTAAACTTGTTCATACCGTGTACGTGTTACGTAATAGTATATTATTGCCGAGGGCGCCGCTGCGCCCGAGGCATGTACGCTATTTTACGGACCGAGGGAGCGGACGGTAAAATGGAACTTACCGTCCTAGGGCGTTAAAGATGCTCGAGGGCGTAGACCGAGAGCGGTTAGTTCTAATTTTGTCCGCACCCAAGGTGCGTAAATATATTTTATTTCCATATTTGTATATACCCGAAAGAGTGTTCTTTTGATCGAAAAGAAGAATCGCCCCTCGAACATATCAGGGACTCCGATCACCTGTCCGTATCTCAAAATGAAGTGCAATAAATTTCCCGGCGGAATGAATGCTCATGTCAATTAAGCAACGGTGTTTAAGTCTAATAGACACGTGGTTGCCTATCGGAGTGTTGTTTAATAATGATGCATAAATTCGTAGATGGGCCATTTAGGTCGCAGTAAGCGCTTCGAAAAATCAGAGGCATCGATTAATGCGGACTCCGCAGGTGAGGGGATTAAAATGCTAATATAAATTCAATGGCAGGTGTATCGGAAAGGCTCGTCATCTTACGAATTAATTAAGAGCGACGGGCTTAGTGTCCACCGGTCCTTAATGCTGCGACGAGGTGGTCGGCTGCGTTTAGGCCACTCACCCACGTCGCCGCAACATCGAAAAAAGGTCGGCACGTCAGGCCAGACGTTCTTATTAACGTTGTGCGGAGATCCGTTCGTGTAAAAATGGAGAAAAAATTACGAGGAATTTACGGCTTAAAGAAAAATGTTTCGGTAGCAACCCGTTATTAATTATTAATTAAAAATATAGATTTTCAAGTATTTACCGATCAAAGTACGATAAATTAATCGTTTATACGTAAGGGACGAAACGATTGATTGTTTTTTTTTTACTTTAAGAAAATAACCGTTTTGAAGACAAGTTCATTAAAAGTCTTCATTTCCGAAAGGAATATTCAATTAATTTATACTGAAATATCATATTTATATTGAACATGATATTATATTGAACATTATAATGAACCTGGGTACATTTTAATAATATATTTTAATAATATAAAAACGATACGTGTTTTATTCAAATACATTTTTAAATGTAAAGGTTAAATAAGTCAAGTAAAATCGAGTATATTTCTTTTTTCTTTTCTGCCAATTTAATATCAAATGAAGTCCATGAATACATAATCCTATAGTTTACTGACAGAAATTTGTCAAAGACATTTAAATGTTGGATAAGTTATGGTGAGTGAGAAATTGTACCTCGATGTCCTTATCCGCGTCCAGATCGTATCAACATTACGTGTGCATTTCGTATTCAAGAGCGCCACTATAAATTTTCCAATGGAAAACAAATCCTATAAAGGAATCGTATTCGCAGCAATGACTTCGGCAATATTATGATTTATGAATTTAAATTACTTTAAATACGGTAATAACAAATTAAATTTGTGATTAAGAGTAGTTAAACGAAAGTAGTTTGATATACAAAATATAACATATTTAAAATATAGCAATAAGTTGTTCTCAAGTACATTAACTAATTTAAATTTTTTTCTTTTTATAGCGATAAGTAGCTATGAAAAAAATTCGTTATTGTGATCGACAAAATCGGTATTTCTGTGTAAATCTGCATATGAATTGCAAAGATAAAATGTGATTTTTTTTTTAAGACGAGACAATTTTAATTCATGCTCAATAGTAATTTGACGTAAAGATAATTTGCTTATTCCATGAAGTTCAGTTTGCATAGACCTCTGAATATAAAAACAATGAGAACACAATCTGAATCTGACTACGAATTATCCTTAATTCAATAACGAATATTCAACTACGAATATTCATTATTGGTTCAAGGATACTTTGAAGTTATATTAACAACGTGTTGTTATTGTTTTGGATATTCAGATCTCTAATATATGTTTTCTCTCTCAAAGTAATTTTAAAATCTCAACTTCTTTTAAGAAGTAAATTATCCTTACATCAAATTACTATTAATCACGAATTAAAATTGCTTTACCCTTGCAAAAGAGCATTTCACAAACGGCTTATTTATCAATTCAAAGTTAAAGCGAAGGAATCGAAATTGCCGCTTGTCGAGCCGAATCTCTCAACGATACGAAAAAGAGCAGCTCCCTTGAGCTCGTAATAACGAAATTGCAAAATGTATATTATTCCGTGAAAAACGACTATCTCGATCGTTAAATCGCGGATGTTCGGTGGAATCACCGTAATATGGATAAGATGCTTGCAGCGAGCCGGTTGCAGCCGCGAACGCGGTAGCGTTTGTCTCACCCTAAGGACAAACGGGAGCGACACTGGCCCATAACATGAATTATACGCGCGCGATCTTGATATAATGTGCGCATCAAGCATGCACGGATCATCCATTTTGTACGCGAATAAGGAAAGGCCGGGATATAAACGAGTGAGATATGATTACGAGTCGTCGTCAATGGATCGCAACGACATGATTAGCATTAAGAGGAGGACGAACTAGACGACCGAGTTTAAATTCCAAAATTGGTCCCAAAGTTACATTATTGTAGATTAAATATATTTAAAACACGAAGTTTCAGAAAAACAAGTAGTGTAAAAATTCGAAACATCTCAATGTAAGTAGTATTTAAGAAAATATTTTTCCCAATAAAGAGGAGAACTACTTAGAAAAATGGCGTAGAGTTCTTCATTACCAGTATTTAAAGGTTTTTTAACAAGATAGATAGTAATTAAAATTGATACCGAAAAGTGAAGAGTAGAGTACTAATCTATTCCTTTCACATTTTACAAATCATTTTTTACAATCTACATTAACATAATTTTGGCGTCAATTTTAAAATGTAAACTTTGTCATTTAATATGACCTTCTTTTAACGGAGCGTTTGAGTAAAAAGAGGAGAAACGATAACTGCCACGTTTACATTAGCCTCTGCGTCGTGGCATTGTGGCGATATTTTAATTTCCCATACCTTCTCACATTGTAGCTACTAAAGATGCAGATTTTCATGCGACCAAGTGAGTGCGACGTTGGAAATTTCGCGGTACTTTTTGCAGCTACCGTAGACCAGGACGAGGTGATTATCTCTGGCGTATGTTATTAGCGGCTGCGTGTTTGCATGCGCGGCCAATCTAAAGCAATTTTGCGAACGTGACACGCGTGTTTGAGCGAAGGGCGCGTGGTGGCGCGCTATCCCCAGTTTCTTCTCGCAAGTAATGACAAACCAGAGTGGTTCTCGCGTAGGGCCGGAACACGCGCGCGTGGAATGTGTCGCGCGGAAAAAGTCATCTCGAGGGGAAATCGGAAAAGTTGAGAAAGTCGCCGGCAAACATTCCAAAGGTATGATCGCCGCACGGGTTTCCGTAACATTCATTCAATTCAGCAATAAGGGGAAGGAACCGGTGGTATGGAATTAGGAAAACGTTAAATGCAAATTTGCGAAAGAAAGTTGGTGCGTCGCGGATTTTATCTACCGGTTATGTGTGGTTGATGTTTTCATCAAATTCCAATTTTTTCTTATGTTACATGTACTAAAAAACTTAGATCGTTTTTATTGAGCGATTTATACATAAGTTATAAGATTGTAGCAAAGAAGTTGGTCACCAAGTTAAAATTAGTCTTGTTCGATGAAGAAATCAGTTTAACACAAAAATATTAATCGTTTTTGAATATTTTATAATTGTTTCATAATTATATGATGTTTCGATTAACAAAAACTTGTAAAAATTGAAATTCAAAGATATTTTTAAAAATTATTATTGTTAATAAAAATACTGATCTGCGTAACTTTAAAAAAAAAAAAAAAAAAAAAAAAGAGGGCACAAAGGCCAAAAAAGATACAAAAAAAAACAAAAAAAAAATTTACACACCAAGGAAAAATCAAGTATGATAATCACTTCTGTAATACGAGTCAGACAATAGACATCAATAGAACGATGTTTGTGTGCTGGAGCACGTCACACGTCTAGTATCTAGTGTCTATAGCACCACTTGTCAGTCATGTCGTTTATAATGGTGAGCTGG
>JABFOV010002806.1:0-18478 GCA_022817685.1 Aradophagus sp. ZL-2020 | reverse complement strand
ATAATATATATTATTATATTATATTATATCATGTGATTATATAAAGCATAGCGGGTCCTATTATAAAGATATCCCCGCGAATCGAAAGAAGTAGTTAAGAGTTAGAAAAGTCGTTCCATCGATTTCTCAGGGAATACTACTTATCTCGTCCACTTTTTAGCTATCAATTTTTTCCTTTTTGTTAAAATATTATTGTAAAATAATAATACGTAAAATAATAAACATATATTATTGTATTAACAATTTTTTATTCTTGATTTCAGAGGTAAATGTTTTCCTAATCTAAGGACTATTCAAAGGAAGGATACTCTCCGTCATGTGTTTGGATTGGTATTTAGAAATATTCAGTTAATCTCTTACATCTGAAACAGCATAACGTTTCAACTATGGACAGATAAGTGACACAAACGATGAATAATAAATTGTTCCGTAAATGTTCACATTTGCGTCTGCATCAAATAATCTTTGTTATTATGTATCATATAACTAATTACACAATAAATGCGTGAAAATAATTAAAAACTGTAACATTTGCAAATTAAACAGCATATTTATATAAAGTTAGAACAATTATTTTTTAACAAGTAGATTATTCTCATAAATAATTGATTAAACCGATCATGAAAATTATCGCCTCTTTGCACATTTAAATTACAGGTATTAATTACTTAAATTAATTAAATAACTAATTAATAATTGTTGAATCAATAAATTAGTATCTGCATTAATTAGATATAACTAAAACATACTGATCATTGTTCAAATCGGTGATTCATCAACCGAGAGGAAATGTAATATTCATCGCAGTTGTAAAAGCAAAGTTCAAAAATAATTTGCGCTTATAAACGTGCAGTAAATTCGTTTGGTGAATGAAAAGAAATGACGTAATAAAATTCATGCAGTGAATTGCATTACCGTCATATATAATTTAAATACTCAATCTTACTTTTAATGCAAGGTCAGGGTCAATATTTGTTAAGCTCGTGTCATTGATTATCTTAATTAACGATCAATGTAAATAATGTGTTAATGATTTTCGGATAAAACGACTGTAATTTCAAGTTTTTAAAACTCTAGTTTCAAAATATGTAATTTATGAGTCATTGTTAACATTTCATGACATTCAATGACATTCGCGTTTTTGGCAAAGAATGCAATATATGTTGAATATGATTACATTTTTAAAACGTCAACTTTTTTTAAGATTAAGACATTTTTTAAGATTTTTATCAGTAATACCGTTAAAAACTGTATCGGGGAAATTTTTACCGCAATAACGTGCTCAGAAAAATTGTAACGTTTTATAACAAAATGAGTGAAAAACGACTGTACATTTTCAACGTGAGTAACTCAAAAATCATATATCATCAGTTTCGCTTTTTTTTTTTCACTACAGATTTATATGAATAATGTAAATTTTATTTCATGATAATTCTGTTCCAAATGTCATCATTTGTTCTCCAATTCGAAAGTCACTTTATCATTTGAAGACGAAAAGAAAAGAAACATACTGCGAACGCATTACTTTCTTTACATTAGCTAAATGACTAAACAGATTTACGAACATGAACTTTCCTGACATGTTCTTGGCAAAATCGCTGGCGACGCATCGAATAAATAAATAAATATCGTCCGAAAAGTTTCAATTTAATGTTCCTAATGAAAATTGCAAATTGCGTCTGCGCTTGGATGGCATGAATGGTAATGCGCGCTACAGTGTCAAGATGCGCAAAATTGCGCATTTAAACCATTCATTTGCGAAAACTTGGAACGTGTCGCAATTGGCTTTTTGCGTCTCGACGTCTAACATTATTTCATTCACAATAAGTGATATCACTTTTGTCGGCAGCGTTGTTATTAATATCATCAATATATTATCTACGCCGAAACACTTTCGATAAAAAATGCCAACAGGACGAATTTGCATTTGCAAAATTAATTACCACCCACGCAAAATTCGCCGCCAAATTTCGTATCGATAATACGCTCTACCTATACGTTCGCTCATCTATACTTCCAACTTTCGATCCTTAATTTATGTCTTTTAATTAATTTTTAATGATTGATTTAATGAATGTTTATATTATTTATATCTTTATATTCATATTTTTAACATTTATAACTTTGTTAGTATAAATTTTTCATATTTGTTGTGATGTTTGTTCTTTTGTATTAAATCGAAAGTTTATCAAAAATATTTGTGCTCAATGAACCACAAATGTAGGTCACTTTTATTCAACGTGTTTAAATTGTAAACTGTATTCGAAATTCGTTTAATTTTTATCGAAACAATTTTATAACAATATAATTTAATAAATACATTTTTAATAATGCTGTGAAGGTTAAATGGGAGTCAAAAAAGGATCAACACTATTCATCCAATGTAAAATAAAAGATGTTTGCTTAAAATTAAAATTTTAAATGAGATTTGTCTTTTTTTTTGTGCTTCATTAAAATGGTAATGAATTCAATTCTATTAAAAAACAGTCATTTTTTTCTAATTTTTTATTTTACGCTTGAATATAATTAAGTGACAAATGCTTAATTAAATCATAACATTTAATTAAAGAAATTATACGTATTAATAAAAGTATGAAGTCAAATAGTTCAGTGACAAGATTAAAAAGATGATATATCGTTTCGAAAATAATTATTTTTCACACGACACTTTCCTCGTGTTTTACTTTAAATTGAAAAATCTTCTTAAAACCAAATCCGATCGAATACGACGTAATCTAACGGCAGTCAAAACAAAGCAATCTAACGTTGTCAGGTTACTTAATATCTTGCAACGTCAAACAAGCATCACTAGAAACCCTAGATGCGGTGAAACGGGTATTTAAGCTGACCCACATAGTAACATCGATTGCGCAAAATGTATGGTTCAAGTTGTGATAAAAAAGAACACTCAGCCGGCTTTCTTTATTCTTGTCACTTTCTCTGCACACTATATTCGTGCTCGACATTCTTGAAAAGGCTTATACATAGAAACGCAATAAAAATTAAGATAAAGTCAAGATAAACGAAGGTTTGAGATTTAAAAATAAATTTGCCGGATGACTAAAGCACCGTTGAATCACTGAATGGTCACGTTTTGGTTGCAGCCATGGCGTTCATCTGTGAAAAGGGATAATCAGTTTACGACGTTACGTAATTTAGAGAGGGTATAACGATAAAATCGAGCATTGTTTTAATTAGCCGCGAGGTGTGCAAATAAAAAAGAAAACGTTACGTAATTCTTACTGATTTTTTCATCGCATCCATGATATTTCCTCCTAAATTCTTGAATTCTTTATTGTTCTGAAAATCCATGCCGGGAGGTGACATTCCCGATCCTGAAAATTGTTCTCCACCAGGCATCTTTCCTCGGAAATATTCTGCGCCTGGAAATTGTCCACTGGCAAATCCACTGCCTGGCACTCCGCTGTTGGCGAAGTCGCTCATCGTGGAAAACTTTCCTTGAAATCCGTTCCCCATGAATCCACCTGGAAATCCGGGGAAGTTTAATCCGGGGAATCCATTTTGAAAGCCTGTTCCGGGAAAGCCAGAAAATCCTCCTTGAAAATTGCTAGGGAAGTTACGAGGGAAACCACTTCCGAATGGATTTTGAAAGGCGCCCCCTTGAAAGCCGAGAAAACCGCTGCCGGGGAAGCCGCTTGGAAAACCAGCAAATCCTGGAAATTCCCGGGGCTGTGAAAATTTCTGAGCGAATTCCTGAAATCAGAGCGTAGTTTTTATTTCCAAATTTATTATATATTTTTTAAATAACTTTATCTTCAAAATCACAAATGAATTTATTAAATAATAATAATATTTAAAATTTGTTTTTCCAAAGTTAACACCTGCTTTAGAATATCAATTAACTACAAAACTGAATTGAATTCTCGTCCTTTCTTGAGCTCTTTTTGCACAAAAGTGCGTCTTAAATACACGTCTTTGTAGCGTCTTTTCGCTCACAGTATGGTTATTCTACGGTCAACGGCGCTACTTCTTTTAACGTAGAGAACAATGTTGGTCTTTGTTTTCAGGGCGCTTAATCCGCACATCACTTTGAAATGACACAGACAGTTATTTCAGAACAACATTAATTATGCTCGAAGACGACGTAAATGTTATATTTTACCTGAAAGTAATCCTTCACCGGCTGTAAAAGAAAAGTTCGTATCATATTTGGGATCAACGTAAACAATATTTTGCAACATCGTACTATTTCTCATATCCATTCAGTGGAATAAAAGTTTTATTTTAAAATAAGCGGACTCAAGCAATTCGGTGTAATTGTTTGTTTGGTTAAATAAGTATTAATAATAATACTTCCCTTGCACTAAAAAAAAAAATGTATTTTGTGTCACACGGGCGGAAAAATAGTCATTTCCATGTATTTTTCACTACTCGTAAGAAATCATCAACTTTTCGCCCTTGTCGAACAATTTACCATTTCATAAAGTTCGAAAGGAAAAAAGGAAACGCGAGTGAAAATAAAAGTACAGTTATTTCAACCGTTTAAATTAACGTTTCACTTCTGTTTCAATTACTCACCGCGGCGTCCGTAGAAATTGCGGACAAAGCGAGAACAAAAATCACGGATCCCAACATTTGTAATTCTGACGTGACACCAGTTTTGTTTGCAACGCCTTAATTAAGTCTCTGAACGAAAAAAAGCCAATTAACTATGTAGCGATTCTATAAAATTCACGTATTTATGTCGACACGTTTAATGAAGCGTCCACATGCAACTGAAATAATATCATTTATTCGGATCATAATACCAGCACAAAATTTGCCCGTCGTGAATAATGTTGATCAAATATAATCTATACGACTTGTCACTTAAATACGCATTCCTTTAAGAATTGTCATCGCAAACAATTGGTGACAATTTAATTTCTTTTTTATTTCCATTTGTCTTATATTGACTGAGAAATAAAAATGTTGACGAAAATGGAACAAGTGATACAGTTTACTTTGCGAAATTTTAGTAATTATTATTTGAATGTTACATATATATAAAAAAAAGTTAGTGTTTGTAAAAAAAAACAGTCTGAAAAAGGATAAAATAATTTATAACCAACTTAGGTGGCGCTAGTAAACAGTTCACCTGAGTTGCAGATGGCGCACAATACCAATCGCGTTTATCTTGAAACATATCATAAATGACAATACAAAATTTTAAACTACTGTTTGTATTCTATCAATTACAATATGGTTTTTCTTTATTAAGTTTGTAGAATTCATATAATACTCTTATCAAAGTTGAAAAATCAAAGTTGAAAAATAACGTTGACATTATGAATATTTCAAAATGATGGTCTGTGCAAAAAAGAAGCGCGGTACTTAAACTCTTAAATAAGTTGTAAGTACATTTAATCTTGCAGTCACATATTGTATGCGCGGCAATTATAACTTTTGCGCAACTTTTTGAAAGCCCGTCAATTTAAAAGCAAAATTCTTTTCCGTGCAAATAAACATGCGCAACGTCAAGTGGAATATTGATTTTTCGTTAGTAAAAAGTCAGTTGCAAAAACGACAGTTTGCTGAAATAAATAATTCTATCAACAAAACATCGTTCGCAAATCATGTTCTCTTTTACAGGAAATTATAAACAATTGTGTCATTTTTTGTCTTAGTTTGAGCTTCAAAAAGAGTAAAAAATAAAAAAAAAAAAAAAAAAGAATGTATAGTAGTGTATAAAATCTGGTATATGGATTAAAGAACCACTTTTTCAAATGATCGTAATTTTATTAGGACATTTAATCAATTAGTCTATTAATTATAAGAAAGTAGAGGAAAAAGCGCGGGAAAAAAGTTATTGGCGAGCGTATCGAACGCATAAAGTAAAGGTTGATCTGATAAATGGTGAATGACTTGGACCATTTCCAATTTCATACGATTTTCATATTGAGCACCGACTTTTATTTTAAACCAATGTGTGTTAATGTCAGTCATTTACAAAGCGCTCGATCGAAAAATGTTAAAAACTAAATTGCGATCAATATGATCCACCGAAATAAATAAAAAGAAGATTATGAGTCGTGCATGGTTTATTGTTTTCATACACGCTTTCAAGTGCACTTAAGTAAATGGTTATTTAAACGTTTGGATGCTTTTATAAATGTTTACCAAACACGGGCGTGAAGTTTGCCATGTGGCAAAATGCCACAAGTTTTGGATTTGAAAATAATTGCAGGATTTTTTTTTTCTTTTTGAAAAGTAATCATTTTTACACATTTGCAGCAAATTAGTTTTATTATTTCTAATTGTTATGCCTTCGAGGATTTTCAAGTTCGAAACTGGTTTTGCGGAAGAAATAGCGGGAAATTTGAATTTTTAAATGTTTACTCATGAAAGTTGTAACAAATAAGCGCACGAGAAAAGTGGTAGAGATAGAAACATAGGTTTCAAAATAATCTCTCGCGTCGGGAAAAAGCAAGTTTTCGTTAAATAAGTGACGGGGAGATTCACCCTTTAAATTCTTTCCAAGCAGACCAGCATTTTTCACGGCTGCTGGGCACGTGTGCTTGATCGATAACTCCGATATACAGATAAACCAGCCGTGCGTTTTTCGTGGGCTTTTGCGAATTGTACCTCAGTTTGAGTTCTTCGTTGGTGCGCAGTTGATTGATGGAAAGGATTGATGGGTTGATAGAAAAGGAGAAGTCGACGAAAAAGTCTTCATCGTTTTATCGCCCGCCTTACGTTGGTACGTTTCGATGTTTATTGGACGCGTTTATTTGTAACATTTATCGTGAAATGTTTGTAAGGTGATTTGTTCTTTAACATCTGCGAACAATGACGACTTTGACACTTTCAATAAGCAGACCGCGTCGATATTTATTTTTCTTATTTTGCTCGTGAAAAGAATTTTCGTTTCATGTGAATTCGGTGTTTGAAAAAGATAATTATTTTCTGAGTTTTTGTACAAAGTAAATGTATCAATCAGTAATATTTTAAACAGAATTTACGTCTCAAGTAGAAATAGGTTGATTCTATTTAAATTGTAATAATAATAATATTAATAATAACAATAACAATAATAATAATAATGATAATGATCAAAAATGACATTCTTCTTTGAGACAAAGATTTGTTTGAATCAAGATTTTACCAAAATTACTAAAGACAGAGAATATAAGAAGTCTGAGTGATTTTTTACTGGAAATGTTATTTGTAAAATCACTGAGTGATTTTTTCTATTCTCCGTGAATAGTACAGACATAAAAAAGCGTTTCTCTGCATTGGTGTTTCGATAACTGTAAATAAAAGGATTCGACCAAATAATTTCGTTGAATCAACCAAACCCTTTTTTCAATTTTCAAAGAGTCCAGAAATCAGTTTAAGCTAAGCGGATTCTTCTTACTATAAAAATCCGCTTGTCATGAAAATAACACTCTTACAACGATCGAACTTTTTCAAGAGTAGAGATTTACATACAAGGCTTAAAGTTAAGAAAGATCAGAGACGCTTGAAATAATCGATATCCTCTGAAGGAAGAATTTGTATACATCTTACTTTGGCGCGTGAGCTTTTGATTGAAACCAATTCAAGTTCGAATTAAGTTTTCTCCGTTTTCTAATGTCATTTTATTGCTTTACGTTAATATAATAACTTTTTCTTGTTATACATACCGTAAAACATTAAAAAACATCATCGGCGTATTTCATTTCCATACAGCTTTTACAAAATTTTCCAAATTTTATGAGAAACTAAAAATGTGACTAACTTTGGTCGAACGAGGATGGCCAAAGTGAAAATTGATAATGAAAATAATGCAATTCGACCGTAAATTTCCTTACTCGAAATTCGGTCATCAATTTTGGTCATAATATCATGAAACGCATGATTGAGATGAAAATTAACGAGTGATTTACTTTGTTGCAGTATGGATAAGTCGGTGGTGAAACGGGGACGAAATTTTCGTCTGCTGGACGCTGACGAGTTACCCAAACTTCTAGATTTTGTTAGTGCATATTTACCGAAATCGTTGAAAGTAAGTTGATTATTATTCAGTTAATAACTAATAATGAGTAAATTTGCTTTGATGTCATAAACTAGTATCTTATTATAAATGTATCGTTATAAAAAAATTTCAATTTTACTAAATACTTTGTTAAATTATTCAACAAAACTATAAATAGTTTTGTTGCGTTTCTTCACTAACAAAATTTTTCTACACAGTTCGGAATGACAGAAATAAAGTATTAATAACAATTTCATCGTACAGCATTTACGAAAACAAGATGAATAATTCATGAACAACTTCGTGTCACTCCACGAGTACTTTATGTGGTTTAACGTAATGAATTTTTGATTCTTTTGTCAAACGATATATTGCAATGTTCTTTTCCATGCCTTAATTCGCGCTGATTTAGTATGTGTTGCTTAACGTTAATTTTTGTTATGCGCAAAAAAAGAAACGAATATTTGTGAAAAGAAATCACGTTATCCTGCAGAGGCTTAACGATTCCGTTGTAATGACCGTGAACTTCCCCTTGGGGTAGGTCAGGGCCAAGGTCGTTCGCAGATGTGAAATTCCGTATGGAGCATTCGTGTAAATAGCGAGTTTTACTTTTGTTAAAATTTACTGCGTTTTATTTGCAAAAATAATTTAGAAAAAATGAGCGAAAAAAATTCAAGTAGAAGAAAAAAAAATAAAAAACATGAAGAGAAAATAACAACTCACCCGGTATAGAAAATAAATTGAATTTGTTTTCGGTTAATTTACATCGAGACAACGAAAATTTATTGCATTTTAAACGTTGCGAATTGCGTGCGCATAATTAAAAAGGAAAATGTAAAGATTTTATCTATCTGTACTCCTCTAATACACGGTAATAAAAAGAGACGGAACAACTGTCACTGTAACCTTTCCTTTACGTGCGAAATAAGCAGTAGTTGCAGTTATATCGGACAAGCGATGACTCTGAAAAGTTTGAAAATCAATTTAGAACCGCTCCAATGTGCGGAAGTAATAAATTTGGCTAATTGAATAACAATTAGCGCGCGCTATCGTGACGGCATGTTGTATTCAAATGTTATCAACGAAAACAGTTGAAATCGCGAGCGTAATTGTCGCGCATTGCAGTGCCGCCGGTTTCAGAACGATAAGGAACATGCAAAGTTCATCGATTTTGTCCTCACGCCGGATCCTTTCGCCAGGATCGCGCCGTGACCTTGACCTTCGATCTCGTTCGCTCGGATACGCGTCGCAGTTTTTTCTTTCTTGTTCCAGTCAAAAATAAATACCACTGAATTATTGATATGGCATTCGCAAGTGGTATCAAGAAATGTTCAAATGAACAGAGGTAATTGCATACAAGGATGTGCAAGGTGCATGCACCTCACGTACATGTTTGTGCAAACTTTTGGTGCATTTATAATTCAAAAAAAAAAATATTAAAAAAATATACATATATATAAAGGATAACAAAGGCGTGCAGGCACGCCGTTCGAACAAAAGAATTTTTTTTTCACAAAACAATATTCTTTCAAAATGAGAAAATGAACAGGTTATGTTTATTTTGTAAAATTATTCAATTTGATAATTTTATTTCAAAAAACACTAGTCTAGTTATAAAGTCGTAAAAAATCATTGTAATAATATTGTAGTTCCATTGATTTAGTTATCCAGCTATTTTTATTTGTCGGAAACAGATTCGAATTGATGACTAATCTGCTTGTGACAAGAGGATTTTTCTTGAAAACATTGATAGACAGAGGAAAGTTCACTGACGAGAATGAAATTTACAGTTTCAGCAAACTCTTCTGACCTACACCAAAGACAAAGTGTGGGAATTTTACTTTTACGTGGCGAACGATTGGCCAAGCATTCCAGTTTGCTTGCATTTTCCCGGCATGACATTGTCGGTAAGTATGTCTTTTGAATCAAAGTCAAAAGTCACGTCATCAAGATCGTTCTGTGCGTCTTAAAAAAATTTATTTACGATTAACAAAAAACAATGACATTGTAAAAAAAAATAATTTCTTGTCAAAACAGGATTTTTTTTTATAAAAAGATCTGATGTAAATTTTAAAGGCAAGTAAATTGTAAACCAATAAATATCAAAAGAGCAATTTGATATTATTCTTTACTTTAAATAAAATTTGTCTAGTTAAAAAAAATTCGTCTGTTTGATTTGAGTTGCACATTGTTTACAATATATATATATATATATATATATATATTTATATATTTATAATTTTAATATCAGAGTCGACCGATTCTTTTAATGTCACGAGAAAAAAGCACATAAACACTATTTTTTTCCGTTTCTCTTTGGCAGCTTTTTCTCAACTTTCCAATATTTTTCTTAAAACAAAAAAATATCATTAAGTTTGTCTAGAACAGATTTCAAATATCTCACATGCAACTCACATACAGCTTGATTTAAACTCCTCGAAAAACTTCAAGAAACTCTCGGCTTGTTCAGCTCGAACGAGAGCGAAAAATTTTTCGTGGAGCAACGCGATTTATTAGCCTTGTTTGAACTAGTGTTTGACAAGTCGCGAGTTAGGTGGGGAAGAAATCCGCCAAAACATCAATTTGCGTTTCGACCGGCCTGATTCATGACTCGCTGGCTGCTCGCCAAGCTGACCTAGCTTACTTCCACCCTGGCCCGTTCACCCACCAACCGCGATTCATCTGTATCAACAAAAGCTTAATATTATGTTCTCTTGCTAATTACATATGCCGAGATTCGGTGCAATCGTGCTTTATGATCAACGAATAAAAGCTTGATATAATTTTTTAATTCGGTAGGATGGTTCAATTAGTGGAGAAACGATTCAAAAAACAGAGTGTTTATGAGCACACACAAAATAGTAATTACGAAGTATGAATATTCTTTTCATTTGTGATAAAAAGGAAGAAGTGCATGAATAGCTTGGATTAAATATTTGCGAGCTGCATTTCACTTTAATAACTCATTTTAACAATGCGAGTGAATGATGAATATAGCTAGTTATATTTGTAAGGAATACCTGACTCTGAGAATTTTCCCAAAGCGAATTTGTCATTCTACAGCTTAATATTTTCAAACGTTTGTGATCCTCTTTGAATTTAATTCTGTTGAATATTTTTTCCCCAATTAGCTTCAAAAATCAGTTTATAATAGACTACTTTTACATTATAGATTTAACAGATTTTTGTCCAAACGTTCCTTTCAGTAAATTGAAAAATTCACAATTGTTCCATTGGTCAATAAAAATTGCAAATGACTTTTTAGACTATTTTTACAATAAACGAAGTCTACTTGTTGTAAAAATGATTCACTTACCATAAGAATATTTTTATAGTATGTGGAGTTCTTATGAGTGTATATTGATGTAATGATTTGATTTCAGACACACGGACTACTGTATGAAAGCTTCGGCGTCTTTTGCCCGGAACATCAATTGCAGTATCTACGATTCTTGAGGGAGGAGGACATTTTGATCGACTGGTCGAAACCATTGTACATTAACTTTGTACACTGTGATATAGCAGACATGCTGGTACAGCTTTACGAAGGTACCGGTACCGTCGAGCAGGTTCTCGGCGACGTCTGGGCCTGTGAAGATCCGGAAACTGCGATTAATGTTGATGATCCTGTTGAGGATTCGGATGTACAGGTATGATTTTTTTTCAACTCTGTACTCTTGTTAAATCTGTCTATTTACAAATTTTCTGCAAATCATTTATTTTATTAATTTTTTTATTTCCTGCAATATTTTGGAAATAAATCTAACATTTCAAGACATTATATTATTTCTGTAAAGATGAGAAGGTATTTTCAAAAATCTTCAAAGTATTTCGGCATTTCAAGTTAGATCATTTTATAACGCTCTATTTTGTTTGATTTTAGAAGTTGGTCTATTTGAATCAAATTAGTTTTGATGTAAGCCATCATCAAATGATTGTTGGTTATTCAACGTTGCGTTTTCAAAAAATAAATAAATTGCATCATCGCTTGCGCAAATCGTTAATCAAATGCAATATCTAAATCGAAAGCAAGGTCACTTTATTACAATACTGGCAATAAATGTGGAACATAAATCACAAATTGACCCAGATTCCGATGTACAATTAATGATCCGTCAACAAATGATAAGTTTAGTGTTGACTCGAACAATAATGTTCCCCTCATTGATAATATATTAACAACTTATGATACATTAAAATGAAAAGCAATCTATTAAAAATTACATATTGAACACATTCTTTATCTTGAAACGCATTCTTCGATATGTTTTAAAACGGTAATTGTTACTATAATTTTTAATGTAAAATAGTTTATTTTTAAATTAAGATTAAAAATATTTTAATTCAAATATAATGACAGTTATTAATAGTTTTTATACAAATACAAATTTATATTGATTAATTAATAATTCTTTATTCCGAGTACGACTTTTTTGACCATGCGCGTACTATTGGAAACGTTGGTGTCCATTGTGACATTGACGTACGTCGGACAATCCATCGCAAGGCGCATTGAAATATGCTGGTTTAATTGAACAATCACGTTGATGATAAAAGTGATCATAAACGCAATTACACGATAAAAGCAAAAAAATTAAACGTTTGATTTGTCTTAATTTGTATCCATTCAAAACTTTTTTTAGATTTCTTCTAAAATTATTTATGCCTGAAATGATATATTCAAATGTAAGGTGATATTCGAAAGAATTTATAGATTTATAAATTTGCTCATAAAATTTGTCACGATGCAAAAATGTTAAATCTGAATAGATTTTTCTCATGGAAAGATCACCACTCTCACTATTCGCGTAACTTTGGAATTGCACTTCCCGAAGATGTTTTTCTTATCTATTTCCTCGTTAAGGTCTTGACACTCGCGTTCCTTATGCAAAAAGCAGGCGATATATATGAAATGGAAGAATCTTGTTTACTTCCACGTAAACAACCATTATACATGAAAAGTTTTTCTGCAACGGATTTGCCAAGGATTATCCGACATCGTAAAACTCCTTCTGATATTAAACCGAAGGAATTTTTCCACTTGATATAAGCTCTTTTACTTACATACTTATTGTTCGATCGAGCCATTTCATCCGTTCTCGCTGTTTACTTCTTTTACTTTCTATACCTATAATGATCATATAGGAAGTTTTTTTTTTCAAATGATAAAGAAATAATCAAATATTTTAAAATAGCGCATTATTGAAGAAAAATTAACAGCAATTTTATTGTGAAAAAATTAGATTGACTGAATGAAAAACATGAAAGTAAAATTGAAAGCCGAAGATATATCGAAAGGTTTGACTTTACAGGTGTTGCCTTTAAAAGCGGAACATGCTGGAGGCATCCATGACTTATATCCTGCGAATACCATGGAATGCCATGAACTGTTCCTTCGGTTAATTGAGTCCCTCGAAGCAGCTGGTGTTTTCGTCGATGGTACCTTAGCTGCGTGGATGGTTCAATCTTATTACGGTGCGATGTTTTCTATGCAAACCAAACCGGAATACCGCAGGAAGGGATATGGTACAAAATTAGCGAGGTAATAGAAAACTTAGAAAACTTAAACAACAAAGTTACACCATCGATGACAGTTATGGATTTGCAACAAATTCCTCGAATTACTTGTGCTCTATAATATTTCAGAGTACCTTACTTTCCATATTCAAATAACGTGGTTGACGTAAGCAGAATCCGTCTCACGTGTGCCTATTCAAATCCTTAAATATAGCTTCATTAAAACATGATTGATGAAAACTAAACGGAGAATTGCAATAAATGCGCGACCATTTTTAGATTAAAAATATCTTAAATCTAAAACAATTATCCTATAATTAAGAGAAATTAATCTCTATGAGGTTACACAGAAATGAGCAAAATCACTACAACTTTTTGTTCATTGATGCTGATAAATATAAACTGATTTTAGGTATTTGACGAAGCGAATTTTAGAGAGGGGTTACAATCCGTTTGTGGTGATTCGACCCGAGAACGACGCAAGTCAGAGTTTGTATACGAAGCTGGGCTTCAAAAGATTATACCAGATGATACGGATGACCTTTGTGCCCTATTCCTGGGAGACCGCCGAAGATAGCTCTACTCTCCTGGACAACCTCGAGAACTCGGTCAGGCAGCTGAGTATCCAGCAGCGCGTGATCCAGGCGTTTCAGATCGACGATGAAATCACTTTGACCGCCGAGTACCTCGATGACAACGATGATCGAACGATACGGGATCAATCAGATTCGCCCGATGAGATTGACGACATGACCGAGGAGCCGCTAGATGGAGCTGAGTGCCTAGACCCGGTGGCGCCCTCACTCACTGACAGCGAGTTGGTGGTGAGGGACGAAAAAGCCACATGAGTCAAAGCGAATCTCGACGAACGGATAGGAGATAGTGCGAAAGAGATAGAATTATGGAGATTTAAGGTCTGTTTGATGGACTGATAGAAATTCGATCAAATTAGAACGTAATTGATAAAATGTGGTGTACGATAATTGTTTGCTTTCGAGATTCATAGCTTTTACGTACCTGTTGAGTACTTGCATAATGACTTCTCGCTTTCATTCGGTTTAAAAGGTTGCATCAATGTATAATTTTGAGAAATTTGATTAACTGTTAATTTAAAAAAATGCTTTGTACCTTTTTTTAATATAAAATGTTTTTAATACTTGTGAACAAATTTCATCGATTTGAAGACTTAAACATTTATTTGTCTTTTTCTTTTTCATGGTGATAAAAAATATACAAAAAAGCAGTGGTGTAACCTTTTAATGAAGAAGATAAAATTTGGGGTGATCCTGTCTGAATAGTTATACATTTTACGGTGACTTTTTTCATTTGAAACTTTGAATTGATTCGCACTGCGGGCACAAATAGTCAAAATAATTATTTGTGCAATGGTTTTATACATCATTGTTTATTTAAACGTGTCAATAGTTATATCTTTTATAAAAATGTTTCAAAATTGTTTACAGAGCTATTTATATTTTAACAAATGTTTATTTTGTAATGATTATATTGTGTCTTTTTTCTACGTAATATCGTTTCTCCCACATTGCAAAAAAAAAAATTGTAAATAGAGTAAAAGCGAGATGTCGAGTGCATGAGAAACTTACAATTTCTTCCGTGAAGAGTTTAAGTTAGAAACTAGAAAATAGTAACGGTGAAGATAGAGACAGAAACTTATGATGGGATGTGTGCCGTGAGGAAACGAGAGATTAAAAGACGTATTTTCAACAGTCGTCGAGTCGCCAATTCCCGCGCTGAAAATTCGCGAAAATGATATCCCTGCGAGTGTCATATCGCGCACGCGCGCAATCCTTTTTAATATCCAGTTGATAGCTGAGTCAAACGCTTATCGCGAATGCGAAACAATTTCCATTTTTTAATCTACTCAATTAATATTAAATTGAATTCAACGTCGGGCATTTTTCTTCTGTTGTACAGTTCTAAGATAAACGTCCGATGTAGATTGATACGTTTAGTATATATTAAGGTACTAAATCCGTGGGCGAACGTACATTCGGGGTACGAAATTAAAATTGTAATTAGTTGAACGAAAATGTAGAATGGTTGCTGTTATTTTTATTCATTTTTTTCTATTAATTTTTTTTGTAACTTTAATGTAATTATGGTTTAATAATTCAAATTTGTGCAAATCTAACATTTTTTTGAGCAACTCTTACATAAGTTATGATATAGTGACATAATATTTTTCTTTACATACAATTATATAACATTGTAAAGTATAAGTAAATAGTTATTTATAATTTGATTTGACTGTAAAATAGTAATTCGTTAACTAATTATAATTTCAATTTGCGACCTCCAAATATGTTCTCGATTGAACATTCTACTTTAAAGAAACGATTTTTTAACCACATTTGTAGGTACAGCACTAATTTAAGAATTATAGTTAATTCAGGTTAATAATGCATTATACAAAAGAAAAAACATTAAAAAAAAAGCCTCGTCCAAATGAGAATTCATGTTTTGTCGATTCAAAAAACATGGCATCGAGGTTTTCATTTTCAAGTTATGCACATATTTTTATTAAATCAGTTTGATTTGGATTTAAAATTGTGGAATTTAAATTGAATGTCATTTGTATTTCATCAGAAATGAAAAAAAACATACTCCTACTGAGATAAATTTATTAAGTTATCAGCTTTTCGTTCATATAGATATATTGATATTTATTATTGATACATATATCATCATATATGTATCAAATAATATTGCTTTTTTGCAAAAGTTGTTCAACATGATAAGACAACTTAAGTGTATCTTTCTACTTAATATTTCATTTCAATTATAAAACCAGCTGTTAACATTTTTTCATTAAGCTTCGAGTACCTTACATAAAATAAAATTCTAATATTTTTGTCCATCAAAATTAATGTACAAATATATGAATCTCAACTGTAATGGCAATATGATATCAGTATTTGATCATTAAGTTTAATGGATATTTCTGAAATGAGCTTCCAATATTTATTGAATTTCACGACACTTTTCAATAGTACATAAATCATACAATTATTTCACATTTAAATTTTTACTATGCACTTACATAAAAAATTTACTTTGATAATTTTCAATTAATAACGTTCCAACTTCATTTTCTTGAATGGCGTTCGTATGTGGATTTGATCTAGGGCAATTCGGTTCAATACACCAAAATAAGCACAGATAAAAAAAACACGCAAAAAAGATTTTCGTTCTTAGATATGAGCGTCAATTTCGCAACATCATTAGAAAAGCGATGAGAAAATGTAACGAACAAATGGTAATTCCACTTGACTCGAGGTGACTGAGCCACGACATCTGGAAAGTCCTTATCTCCCTCTCCCGCCCCACCCCTGAGAGGTTCAGATGTTACAAGGAAACTCGATTAAACAGATTTAATTGATGTCCTATTAATTGTTCGATTAGATTTCTCTTTGATTAATTAATTGTATTTACTATACATATGTTTATATAATAAATTAATTCTGTTAATTAATTACTGTAAAAAATGACGATTTGTAAAATATTTATCATTAAAAAATTATTGGTTGGTAACACTCGTCGTCGGCTCGTGGTACCAACCATATTTTATAGAAAAGATATCATAGTCGACTGGGGAAAAAATTGTTTTACGTTGGTAGCGATTGAAGGTACCAACTTAAAACTTATTTTTCCCTCGTTAAAAAATATTCCAGTAATTTTGTTTAGAAGGGCATATTACAGTAAGATAATATTATTATTCCAATATTTTGTCTTCTCATTTGAGTTAGATTTATAATAAATTTTACCATACAATTTACTATAAAAAAAATCGTTACTTCCGTTTATTCGAATGTTTTTGCACGAGCGTTTCCGATATTTTGGGGGCCAGCTGTGATATTTTAACGTTTCACTAAAATTACGATTGCGCGCAATTCGTAGACTTAGATGTTAAAATAACAAAAATTGCGAATGTTGATTATAAGAATGACTCGTTACATGAATTGCCAACAAGCGAAGACGACGGTGTCGAAAGAAAAGTGCTACAAAATTGTCCTAATTTACCCGCACAATTGTCAAACTTCAGCGAATGAAAACGATTTTCATACAATTGTGTAAATGTAGACTATTTTTATGACAATTTTGCTGAAATTGATAATATTGTTACATTTTTTAAATGTCATATCTCTTTCTATATGAAACGTAGTAAACAGTAAAATAATGCGCCGGTAAATTATGGTCGGTTCAACTAATGATTGATAATTAATTAATTATCAATTAATAGTCAATCAATTATTGATTGATAATTAATTAATGAATTAATGGTAATTAAAATAAAAAATGAGGTAAAATAATAGCGCTTTTTCTTTAACACTGTCTCTTTACCGACGAAGAAACAAAAATATAGAGGGAGTCCTAAAAACACAGTGCCGGACATTTCGACGTGAATTCAAGCTCGATAATCCTTTAGCGTTTAGGACTATTCTAAGTGCTTTGCGTTCGTTAAGACAAAAGACTCCACCTCAAATAAACGACTTATTAATCTTTTTATCTGATAATTTTGTGGCTTTCCTTGCTCAGTTTTGATTGCGCTTTTAAATTTCATTCTGTAACTTGACGTTTCTTCTATGAGATGACTTTCTTCAAAGAAATGCTATCAAATTAGGCGGTAGGGAAACAAAGTCCTTGAAAAAAATGTTCTCCAATCAATTGTCAATTTTTCACTTAAAAAATATTGTTTCATGATTAAATAACGTCTGAGGATTTTTTTTTTTTTTTTTTTTTTTTTTTTTTTTTTTTTTTTTTAGTTAATTAAAATTTCTTTTATTATTATATCCATCTCCTCCAATCCCTTCTTCCTCTCCTTTTCCTCCTTTTATTTTTACAAAAAAATAATATTTCTTCCTACTTCTTATTTTTTTTTTTTTTTATTTTATATTTTTCTTTACTATCACTATTACTCTCATTATATCTTTTTCTTTATTCTTCTTTTTATACATCTCTGTCTTCTCCTCTACACCTTTCTTA
>JABFOV010002805.1:0-18482 GCA_022817685.1 Aradophagus sp. ZL-2020 | reverse complement strand
GCTCCTGCGCTGTGTACCTGTCCGCGTGTTATTGTTTTATCCAGTGTGAGGCCAGCTGTAGGAATGTAACGAGGTCTGTTGGGTTGGGTGTTTTTTTTTTTTTTTTGGGAAAAAAAGGAGGCGGGGGGGGTGTAGGGGGGGGGGAGTGGTGTTTGTGGGGTTTTTGGGAAAATTTTGCATTTTTTTTTTTTTTTTTTTTCATTTGAAAGGGTTTTTTATTTTTTTTTTTTTTTTTTTTTCTTAATCGAATTGGATGCTCCGAAAATGTATTATATAAACAATTAGTAAATGAATTATACATCATATGTATTGATAACTAAAATATCGATGAGGTGAACCACATAACATAAATACTTTGTTAGACACGTAATTCGGAGGTCACTTGGGACGCCACATGTTTTCGATATACATTATTCAGAATAATATCTAAAACGAAAAGCAATAAATATTCCTTTAATCCAATTTAATAACTTGTCATTATTTTGGTCCAAAAAAAACTTCGATGAATTTTCCATTAAAAGTAAACTAATATTTATAAATGATATGACTCCGATCAACTTGCACTTTAAATAATTTCAGATCAAAACTTTGCCGACCGGAAGTGTAAACATAACGGACGCGCAACTTCTTCGCGCATAAAATTGGATTCTTGCGGTGAAGCCAAAGGAACGCATGCGGTCCTTCCGTTGCAAATAGCGTATTCCCGTCCGAGCGTCAAGTTTTTCCGCGAACTCGAGATGATATTCGAATTTCTTTCGCCGGCCTGACTGTGCACTTACTCGTACCACTTGAACCGTGGATCAATAAGTTTTAATTCCACTACCGCGCTATCACGAGCAAAGACAATGACAAGAGCGATTTTCATTTCCTCTTCCTCACCAGTGGTTTACAGATTTTTTTGTAAACTTATTTTATTTTTATTTAATATGTCTTTTAAGATTGTTTGGCAGGTAAATAATTGGCGAACGTATGTTTGTCAAATATAGAATGTCAAGTTAATATATTAGGTTTTAATAGATGATTTTATGAAAAAGACTTTAATAAATTGTTTTGAATTAATATTAATAATGATTTTTATTATTAAGAACGTCATTTAAAATATAAGGAAAAAAAATTGTTAATAGTGGTATTATAAGTCGTTATAGCTTGTCAATATTTGATGTATAATATAAAGTCTAACACATAAAAAAAAGTTTAAACCCAAATGTAAAAATTCAATTAAAAAATCTACGTATGAAACTAACTAGGATTTTTATTGAAAATCCAAATTATCTCAAAACATATTTAAGTTCCCATTAGAATTCCATTTTCCACTTAGGAGTCCCCTAGATGGCTTCCCAAATGGTCTGAGTTCCTACTTGGAATTCCACTTAGGTTTTTGAATAAATTCTATGCCAATCCTAACAAAAAACAGGATCCTGGATAAGAATTTAACACAGAAATCTACATAGGAACCTTCTTAAATCCTGCTGAGAAATCCATACCATTTATGTACCCATTGAACACAGCCTGAAGATCCATTAAATGTCCAAACCTAAAGCTACATTTGTATCACTTTAGGTCCTTTTGTCTAGAAGTCTATTTCAAATACCCACATTTGGCCCAGATTTGATAAAAATCGTTGATCTTGGGCTAATTTGGGCCTATACTAGATCCAGATTCGAAAATAAAACTGACTTGATCGGGACTAGAAATAGACAGGAGCTAGACCTAATCTAAGTCTATTTGGTTTAATGGGTATCTACGAAGGTTCTCATGCAAGTTTGATTTCGTCAAATCCTCAATTATAAGGAAATCTGACAGGTCATTAGATGATGTAATTTCCGACGTAGGTTTTTCAGTATGTCCTAATAGGTTTTTATGTAGATTTCTGTGTTTAATTCCGAAATCCTGTATTCTATATGAATTTCATATTAGAGAAATTCCTGCTTAAATGTCTAGATCTAGTTCTGATGAAGGACCATCTAGACCTTCTGCTGAAGAACCACCTAGAGTCTAGATGATCCTTCAACAGAAGAATTTATAATTGTAAGGAAGAACCCAGACCACTTAGGAACATACCTAAGTTCCCATGTGGAAGTGATTTGATCAAATCATCAGTCATCTATAAACCCAGATAGGGTTTTAAATGGTTTGGGTCACAACTCAGAATCTAAATTATGTTTCTACATAGGTTTTCGTGCAACAAAGAAATTTATATAAGATGACAGGATTCTGAGTACACTTGTGCTTCACGACTTGTACATTCATGATTCGTACTGAATAAAACTCACGACCTGGACACTTTGAATTCTGAATCAATGAATGAAAGTGCGAGAAGAACATAATCTCAACATTCGATCAGCAATCAAGGTAGACGGTGCCATGTAAAAATTTACATGGATGAACATATGTTTTGACCTACGATCCATGTAAAAATTTGACTCACAGACTTAATTGGAAATCAAATTCGAAGGAAGAACTCAAATCATCTAAAAATCAATCTGGACTCCCATGTGATTGATAATTTGCTCAAATTAACCCCACATGGAAAAATTGAACAAATTTTAACATGGTCTAAGTTTCTATACAAAATTTGTCCTAAACTCTAATGTCGATTTCTCTGCCGAATTCCTACAAAGAATTTGACACAGATGAAAAAAAAAATTGACAAATCAATTGCTAAAAATGTAAAAAATAATTAATTAGCATATAAAACATTAATCAAACATTGCAAAAATTCAATTTGTCTAAACATATTTTTGAAGTTATAATCGACAAAGTATATTCCAGGCACAGAAGCAATCCAATCTTATTTCATTAGAATTAAGGTCTTGGAAATCCCACTTGATGTCGCACTACCATGAAAGGATCGACGACTAGAAATACGAATGATCAAGGCTGGTTCGCTTACTTCGTTTGTTGCTGAGGGCCTGGAGCTGCGCGGTAATGACATCGTAATGCTTGTCTCGCTTCATCAGAAGGTAATCCCGGCGTCGCAGCTGACGGATCAGCAACGAGCCCGCCTGATTGATGCACTCCCTCAAATTTACCAACAGTGCTCGCAGCTCCCTCACACCTAAGAAAATTCAATGCACTGATACTCGAGAAACTTGGACCCTTTGACCAAACTCTTGCCTTTCACTTCGACAAGGTGGTCGCCTCGAGAAATTCGCGGCAATTAATTTAAATTAATCGATTAAATAATTTAATCATAATTCGATTCGATTGATTGATTAAATTAAATCGAAGGTAAAAGTTTGATCAGTTTTGATTGAATACATTGATTCACTTTAAGGTAATAAAGTAGTCATTCGATTTACGGATGGGGGATAGAATCAACATTAATCGAGCAATCGATTGTTTGGTGCGATTAATTGTAAAAATTATATCGATTACTTATAATTCGATTAATCGAGAAGTCGATTATTTTATACAATTATTTTTGATACGATCTTACATGTCCCTAAGTAAATAATTTTTATTTAATTCTTCAATTATTGTCGTTGCACTTATGTAAACTGAATCGTCTGTCCTTTTTAATTCAACCAGTTGTTCGACAGTAAAAACGCTGTATATTTTTTTCTAAGTGTCCTCTGATCTTTACCGATAAAATAGGCGTAATTTCAGGTTTTTATTGTTGAAATCGATTATTGTTATGCAATTAATCGATCATTATTAATTGCATGTAACGATTAATCGCCTTTCGATTAATCGCAACTTTTTTTAATAATCGCCCATCCCTAATTCGATTAATTCAGTTGTCATAAATGTCAAGAAGGTGGCGCAGTGATATAAAAGACATTACTACTACGCCACTTATAGTATTTTTTCCACTAGGAAAAAAGTGATTCGTTTTAAGACATAACTAGCGTGAATGTGATGAATGAAAGACCGTTTGTTGAAAGTCTTTTAAAGATAAAGGCGTTTGTTATCGCAACGCGTCATGCTCGTTTGAATACGTGCACATGACTTGAAATAAAGAAACGTGTAATGTTGAAAGTGATAAAATGACAAGCACGTTTGTATTCCGCGTTAATTACACGAAACGTCAATTCAAATAGACTCCGTTGATTGATTTGAACAATTACAATATTGATTTTATCGTTATGTCCAATTAAAATTATATTTTTAAATTTTGTTAGTTACTTATTTTACAAATATAATTGTATATTTCGCAAATTATATGATTGCGAAAAATTTGCGAATATATTTATATATTTTGTAAAATTTTCGAAGACAATTTTTTTTTTTTAAATAGATTTTGATAATAGATGTACAGCATGTGTGATGTATACAGACATTGCAACAATACTAAATTTGAGTAACGGTAACGTAACGCGTTTTTTTCTGAACGTAACGGTAACGTAACATGTCACATAAAAATGTTACAAAATATGATTAACGCTTACGTAACGCATTACATGAAAACGTCACAAATTTTAAGTAACGATAAAGTAACGCATTCCTTCATCTAAATGAATAATGTAACTCGTTACACAAAAACGTTACAAAATTTGATTAATGGTAACGTAACGCGTTACTTTTTTTGAGTAACCGTAACGCAACGCGTTACTTTTTCTGAGTAATGGTAACGTAACGCGTTACATTTTTCAAAGATTTTTAATATCCTTCTTCAGATCATGTTTATCATAAAATCCAAATGTACTTTCAACAAATAGAGATGCGTATTTACATTTCTTGACATACCAATATAATAAATAAGAATTTATTTGCATTCAAAAGGAGACTTTACTTTTCATCAGTAGCCGGAACCGTTGAACGTGGGTTCTCGGCGGATACGGTCTTGTACAGGAAAACGTGGATTCGCTTTCGGAACGATCTTTGTCATCCGATGGACCGTAAATATCGAGCAATAACGCATCCACGAGCGCCGACATATCTTCTTCTCTCGTTGTGAAATTCGGCAGAGGTGGGGGGAATGTCTGCAAAGTCAAAACATACGTAAATATTGCTGTTCTTGTGTAGAAAGTAGATAGAATTACTTATTTTTGGAATATCGATTGCAAAATTTTAATTTTCAAAGCAATGTTTGGTTTTAATTATTTACTCCTGAGTTTCTACCTAACCTAACATTCGACCAGTTGGAATTAAAAGCGCGCGTAATTCAAAATGTCTTTAAAATAAGTTGTTGGTCCTAAAAGTTGTTGATCCTTTGGCGTTCAGAATCTGTCTTTGTCATACACATATACGTAAGACAAAGAAAGACTGATTAATAGGAGGGGATAACTATGCGAGGTTTGACTGTAATATATACTTTTCAAATATATATTATCATATAATATTAAAAAACGTAAAAAAACAACTTTATATCATTATTCATGAGATAATAAACAATTAAAAGACAAAAAAGTCCATCACAATTAAATTTTTGATTCAGAGCAATAAAATAATATGTTTACCCTAATATTGATATCCTCATTTTGAGGTACTTCCAGATCACTTTCGCTCTTCAAAACTCTAAGTTTGGCGTGCCGTAGCTTTTTGCGTTTATATTCATTGAAACTGCGTCGCAGGGCATTCTTCCTGTTCAGCTCCCAGAAATTGGGGCTGTTTAAGGTACAGGGCATGAGATTGTACTTCATACGTTGGAACAATGCCGGATAGTGGCGTTCGTAGATGCAGTCAGCCGAGTTACAGTAGACCTCCGGGACCGAGGCTTCGGCGAACACCCGCTCATTTTCAACGTTGACACATTTTACGTCGTAAGTCAGCTGGGAGAGATTGCTCAGCGGTATGATATTGCACTTCATTGCTTTTGATCTTTATATTAGTATTTTATTATTTTATTATTTATCTCGGTAAAATGTGTTCATGAATTAATAGTTATGATCTGAAAAAGAAAAGAACGACATGATGGGATGAAAAATAATTTTTTTCCTCGCTTGAAAATAAAATATGTTGGTATCACTCGTCTCTGGCTATACCAACTATATTTTATTTGTTTTTATTTTTTTTATTAATTTATTTGTTTTATTTCAAAATATGGTTGGTGTCACGATCCATGAGCAAGTGATACCAACATATTTTATTTCCTCGGTAGGAAAAAGATCGTACTCAACTCGATAAAAATAACTTTTATGTTGGTAGCTCTTCGGGCTACCAACTTAAACTCATTGTTTTCTTCATTAAGCAATGTACTATTACTTATATTTAATTATTGAAATATTATTTATATAATAATGGTATATTTCAGTGTTACAAAAGTTTTTAATATTTCCACCATAAATTAGTTTTAAAAAGTTAAATAAATTAATTACATTAAATTTGTTAATTGTTTTGAAAATTAATTACATATATATAATATAATTTACAGTCAATTTTGAAATACATAATTAATTAATTATTTACATGTATTTTAGAAGGAAATATTTCAGATTGATCAATTCAATTTCCATATGATTGAATTTTAAAGTAATAATATGATTTTTAATACATGTATATCCGAATCTCATATAAATCTAATAAAACTCAACAACGCGAAATATTTTTAATTAATTTCTCAGATAAAAAGCAAAGACTCGTCGGCGAACGAGTAGTCGCGTTTTTGTAATTAAAAAATCGATATTAAATGAAATACCCAGGTTGGTCCGCAATCACAACCGATATAATTTTTCATCGAAAATCCACTGCGAGATTTAGCCCGCGTCGCGTTTAATTAAACGCCTCTCAGTCCGGACGAGCGAAACCTCGGCTTTTCTTTTTCCTCCTGCCGGTAAAGGCGATAATAAACGACGCGAAACGTAAAGCCGGAGCCGAGTCTTTGTGATTCATAAATCGGGGGGAAACGCGCGCTTTCAAAAGAGAAATTGTATAAAAACGTACGAAATAAGGGTTAGAAAAAAATAAGATAAACAAAGGTTGACAGGTATCAACAATTTGGATTCGATTCTGAAACGCTGCCTGACTTCGAACGATTGGCGCATTTGAAATTTGAAAGACCGAATGGAAAATTTACAATTGAAACCGATATAAAACGACTCAGTTCTTCCTTTTGAAAAAAAGCCAATATTTGCTGATAAAATTTTGCTTTCGACTTTTCAAAGCAACTAATTAAAAAAACGCTTATTTGTATGACAAATTTAATTGCGTTTAATCGAATTTGACCGATTCAAAAATGTTCGTTATTGCTGAAAATTTAACGTTATTGAATCGGATTCAATAAATTTTGTCATTTATCAATCAATGATAAATATTTTTTTAATCGATTTCAATTATGTTCAATCGGTTTCAATCGTTTTCCTTGATTTGTCAATCGTTTCATTGAAGATGTATCTCATTGGATAATAAATCTGTTGTTTAATTTAATTACTTTCAAGTGATTCGAGAATTTAAATCCGTATAAAAATTCGACTTGAATTTAATCAGTTTCAATAGTTTTGACACACGAATCGTAGTGTGGCTGATTCAAAATTTCTTTCACAATTACTTTGAATTATTTTCGATCGGTTTCAATTGTGTCTGTTGACACGTCAATAGGTTTTAATCGGTTCCTATTTATTTAGATAACCGATGCAAGGATATTTCGTCGTATATAAAATTCGAGGGTATTCTATCAGTTCTAATCGATTCAAGGGTGTACACCCCCATAAAAAATCTAATCAGTCGTAATCAATTTCAATAGTTTTTCGAAACACGTATCGCAGTATAAGTGACTAAATTTTTCTTGTTTAATTTCTTATCGAAAATGTTGAATCGGCTTCAATGGGTTCAATAGTTTTCAATCGGTTTCAATCAGTTTTAATAGTTTTTCGAACCACGTATCGCCGAATAAGTGATTCAACATTTCTTGTTCAATTTCTCATCAAAAATGTTGAATCGGCTTCAATCGGTTCAATAGTTTTCAATCAGTTTTAATAGTTTTTCGAAACACGTATCGCCGAATAAGTGATTCAACGTTTCTAGTTCAATTTGTTTTTAAAAACATCTAATCGGTTTCTATCGTCTCGAATTCCAGGCCAATCGGTTTTAATTGGTTTTTAATGTTGAGATAACAGATTTTTGCAGTTACAAATGTAATTGTATCTGCCGAGTGATCAATGAATAGGAAAAAAGTAATTCGGATCGTGAAAGAGGATGACGTACTGTTTTTAATTGGAAAAATCTGCAGGAACAAAGATATGTATATTACCGATCGCACTGTGCAAAAATAGTAGCGATAAGGCTATCTCGACACTTTTCGCGTCTCGTCACTGTTCGGATGAAATTCACCAATTCCAATCATTCGCGGCACTTTATTGCTCGTTAACGATGAAGTTTGAACAAAAAGCTTGACCCTGGCTCGGCAGTGCGTTTACACCTTGCATTTATGTAACGCTGGGTGCAACGCGATACGACGTTTTATTATGCAAAATGACGCGCACGTGGAAATGTCCCACACGGATTAAGCTACGTTTTCCAAGTATGCGTATAAATTTATTTCCACTGAAATTTATTTATTTCTATTTTTACATTTTATGTCAAGTACGATTTAATGTAAATATATATGATTCAATATGGTGTAATAAAATATAACATAATGCAAAACAATACGATAAAACAGCAAAACCCATTGAAACGTATTGATTCATATTTATTTATTTAAATTTTTATTAATTTCATTTCCTTCGAAAGTATTCTTATATATTTTTTTATTTATCTACTTTTTTTCCATCAAATTTCAATGAAGTTTTATTACACTACAAACGAAAACAATTCAAAACTCTTAATGATAAATATTGTTTTAGTGGGTTTCAATAGGTTTCAATACGTTCCAATATATTTTTTGTTTATTTATTTTTTTGACTGAAATTTTGTGACAGTTTATTATTGTTTGATTTGTTGCATGTAAATTATAGAAATAGTAGTTTAGAATAGAAATTCGATACGTTGCAATACGACAATTTTTATTGAATATTGTAAAAAAGCAAATACTTTTAATAAATTTTTCTACATTTTATTGAATAGCTACGGAAATAAATTCAATTTCTTTTATTGATTAATTGATTGATTGATTGATTTATTGATTGACTGATTTATTAATTGATTGATTTATTGATTGACTGATTTAATGATTGACTGATTTATTGATTGATTGATTTATTGATTGATTGACTGATTTATTTATTTATAATATTTATTTATTTTTAATTATTTTTTAAATACATACAGAAAAATAATAATTTCTTTTTGAATATTTGATAAAAACTCACATTTTTTATTTCTTGGGTTTTCTTGTTTTTTTTTTCTCACATTTTTACCCCCATTACAACAAAGTATTGTCGACGGTTCGTTCGCAGTGGCGAACGGCAACTAAAAAGGCCGGCGATAAAAAACACATTTTTATTAAGTCCGACACTTGTTTGACCGATGCAACTGTCGGCCAGACTTCCTCGCGTGCATTTCTCGCTAAAAGAAAAAAAGGACGGAAAGACGAAAAAGAGAGAGATGCAAGTAAAGGACAAGAGAGAAAGATAAGAAAGGAGAAAAGACGATTGCGCAACGAAAGAGAGGAATAATTGAGGGGGGTGGGATTTGGTAGCAAAAAGTTATGCAATAATTAACGTTTTACAATCGCGATGATAATTTGATCGTCGATTGCAATTAACGTTCAATTATGAATGTTTAAATATAACTTTTTGATTAGAAATTGTGTTATGAAAGACGAAATTAAATTTTTTTCTTGAAGAAATTAGTGATGAAATTAAATAAGGATAAATGAAAAAAAGTGCAAATTTTTTTAAATTCAATTTAATTTATAAAAAAGTATAAATTAAATTGAATTAAAATATATATAGAAATATATATATATATATAATATATATATAAATAAATATATATTTCCATAATTCAAAAAAAAGTATTGATTGTACTTCATTTTATTTTCAAAAATTGTTTTCAAATTGTTTTTCAAAAATATTAAAATTTGAAAGAAATTAAATTTAAATTTTGAAATTTGAAAATATTGAAAATTCAAAAATTTAATTTCATGCATTGATGAAAATTTATACAAAAAGCATGAAGAATAAATTTCAAAAACCATTGTTTCTTTTCTTTTATTTTTTTTATTCATATTTTTTTTGCATTTTTCGTAAAAAAAAAAAAAAATGTTAATGACGTAAAAACTTTAACTAATCAAAATTTGTTTGCAATATCATTATCCAAAGCTTGTCAATTGTGTGCATACAATTGTATTTAAATATGTAGAGCACTATCTAAACAGCTCGTTGACCTCATAAACAGACGCATACATTATTGACTTATCATTCCGAAAGAAATAATTGAAGAAACGCACCATTATCAATTTGTAATCGAAGTGATAACGTGTTCGGTTGACGGCGAAAAGTAAAACTTTTTTTTTCTTTTTTCAAATATTTATTATTTGTTTGTCAATATTTACAGACGGAAATTCCAAAACGGAAATTCCGAATATTAACTAGCGTTTCTTGAATTTCCAAAAAAAAAACTTTTTTCAAAAAAAAGATTTCAAAACGTAATTGAAGACAACATTATTTTTTAAATTTTCCGCCATATACATGAAAACCTCATTTTGCTCTAACTATAAAAAATATTAATGTTAATCGTTATTTTTATACGATAAAGTAAAATAAAAAAAATATAAATACAATCAAATGTAATAACAATAACAATAAGAACAAAAATTATAAAAACAATAATTTAAATAATAATAAAAATTGTAATAATATAATAATAATAACAGTAGCATTAACAATAACAATTTTATCGTCGAAAAAATCGTCGTTAAGAAAAAAAGCAGAAACAAATGTTGATGATAATAGCGGTACTAGTAAAAAAATTGTCATAATAACAACGATAACAATATTGATAATAGTAAAACAACAAATTATAACAATAACAACTAAAACAATAATAACAAAATAATAACAAAAATAAAATAACAATAATATACCATAATATTCATACATCATATACCATTATATCAATAATAATATGTCATAATAGTCATAACAATAATACAACATAACAATAACATAACATCAACAACGCAATCATAAGAATAACAACAACAATAACGATAATAATATTAATAAAACCAATAAGTGTAACAATGATAGTAATCATAATCTTAAATCTCATATACACATACATAGATATGAAAAAATCAACGTCTTCAATTTGTAAACAAAGTCTGAAATAAAAATCGATTTCGTCATTGGAGGTGAAAAGATCGATTCAAAATTTGCCGCGCGCGGCAACTTCAGGGCGTAGCGTTTGGGCGGACCGGAAGGGGGCTTCTGGAGCGGCGTACTGGCAATTCCAATATGGCGCTCGAGTGTCAGTAATCGGTCGCATACGTCCGTCGATGAGATCCGCCCCAGCTCGCCGCACGCAACGAAAGCCCGCGACGCGCTCGAGGCAGCCACGACCGCCTAACCTCAAAGCGCGCGACTTCGTACGCTCCCGTCGAACAACGCCGACCGCTCGCCGAGATGCTGCTGCCGAGGTACTCGTCAGACGTAAAACGTCGCCCTCGTTTCGCCTCGCTTTTCCTTCCTCGCTTCGTTCGTCGTTTTGAGTATATATATAAATAGTTTGTTTTTTTCATTTCCCTTTTTTTTGCTTCGTCGCTGGTGTTTGTTTTTGATGCAATTTAACCTCACTTTCTGCTGAAAGACGAATTGGGGTTTGGAGGTTAGGTTACGTTGCACCGCTGATCGATAACCACGATCTTTTGTTTGGATTCTGGATTTTTTTGTTTCTTATTGTTTGTTTCATTTGAATGATTTGTGTTTTTTTCTCTTTAATTTTTGTTTCCTTGTTTTTATTAACTGTTTTGTTATTAAAAGTTGTTTATGCTTATTATTTAGGTCAGTGGTTGAAAAGATTGTAAACATTGAAAGAACAAACAATTGTTTTTTATAGAAATATATTTTTCATGTTTTTGTAGCTTATTTGCATGAGATAGCGTAAACAACTTTTAGTTATAAGCAGCATGTTTATGATAAATTCTTAATGAATAATTATTTATTATATTTGATATTTTGCAGTTGAAAGTAATTTTCTTTTTATTTTACAGAATTTATCACTAGCAAAAAATCAATTTAGCTAATCATAAACAACTTTGTTTTTGATTTTCTTGTTTTTATAAGTTTTTTATTTTGTTTCATTTTGTTAGTATTTTGTGTATATTGTTGTTGTTGTTCAAATTCTTGAAAATTCAACGTATGATTGAATTGCATTTTCAAACGTTGAAAATTAATTATATATAATGTAATAACTTGTATTGTAATCAAAAATGAAAATGTAAATGAAATTTCCAACGTTTATTAGAAGTCACAAATTATTTTAATATAATTTAACAATATATATTTTAGTTAGAACTGAAAAATTGTTTTCTAAAAGTTGATTGTATTCATAATTTTTCTTGTAAAATTATTCAATCAAAAAATATTATTTGTATGAAGAAAATTACATCATATATTTTTGTTTACTAATAAACATTGCAAACTTCATGAACATAAAAATATAAAATAAGGTTAAAATATGTATTTTGTAATTTATTTTATAATTTAATGTACTTGCATTCTATCTTTTTATGACTATATTTCGTGTTAGGCTATTGCTCGTTCCGTTCAATAAATAATAATTTTTTTTTTATAAATTCAATTTATTATTAATATCTCTATTTTTCAATGAATAGAAAAAATCATTTCTAATCGAAAAATTTTACCATCACAACACTGATTGACCAAATTTTTGTTTAGGAAATGCAGCTGGTGATTTTGCCGAGCTCCAGAATTATGCGATCAACATTCCTCGACCTTTTAGCATTTTAAGAATCGACACGCCACGTGTCCAATTCATTGTATTTAATCGAAGCCTGCAGTGGAATCAAAGATGGCGTCAAATACACAGTTCGCCACGCCACCACCATCGATCAACCTGCCGAACATGTCTGTCCCGCCCCCCGCGACCCCCAACTTATCTGCCCCACCTCCTACCCTGACCACCATCAACACGACGGCAGGTGGATTCCAACACCGTTATCCCAATCATCGAGATGGCAACCGCGGCTTCTTCAAGCCATTTAGGCCTTATCACGCTCCAAAAATTATATCCGGAGGGGGCGACACCGTCGATGAATTCGATGGCAAACGATTGCGAAAGTCCGTGATGAGGAAAACGGTCGATTACAATTCGGCTATTATTAAAGCTTTGGAGGTACAACATTGTTAAGAAAAAGAAAGGCAAAAATGAAATTTGCGTATTCCAATGTTTATTGATTTAATTGAGAAGATGACGTGTTGCAAAATGATAGAAGATTGCTGCAATATCAACATTCATGCAGTGTTCATTAAATACAATCAAACCTCGGATCAAATATCCGACGGAGAAGAACTTTTATACCCCCTCTTTTCAGTTGATATGTTGAAAGTTTGTCTTTGTCTTGTCTTTAAAAATGAAATGAATAAATTGATTCTTTTCTTTTACCTTTTTTAATTTGATATGAAATATTTGATTTTTAATACATTTTTTACAAAAACACTTCTGTTGATTTTGAGATCATTGAATTAAGTTAAAAAATTAAGCATAAATTAGAAGGGAGATTTCTTGTAAAATATTAGCAAACAAATTAATTTTTTTAAATATTGAACAAACAATCGACTTTTTCTCATTATTTTTCATTTTCATACATCAATTTAAGTAGCAGGGTCATGAATTTGGCACCAAGTTCGAAATTCTAGTTTTGCAATCCAGTTTGTCATCCTCTTAAAATAATATTCAATGTATTCATATTCAATATATAAAAAGATTGAAGAATAGTACAAAATGAAGTATTATTTCAATTACAAAATTAATTTTTGTGCTATATTTTGCATGTTTTATTCTTTTTTGTGAGAAATAAAAAATATGAATAAATTTTACTCAAAATTTGACAAAGTTTGTTAATGCAAAAAATGAAATTGAAACTGAAGAAAACATTGGATAATTTATGCATATAATTTTATACACATTAATAATTATTAATAATACTAATAATCTTATTATAATAATATAATACAACATCTATAATTATTAATATTGACATTATCAAAAATATATTTTTTCATATAAAATTTACTATAAATAAAATAATAACATGACTGTAATGATAATAAATGATATCATTTGAAAAACGTATTTTATATATATTATTATTATTATTATTATATTTTAATTATATCAATGTTTATCAATGTAATCTACATATATCAATGTTTTTTTAATTAATTTTTTTCTCAAGATTTGGCATATATTAATAATTATCCTTTTTTTTTAGAATCGAGTATGGCAAAGGGATTACAGGGACCGAAGAGCTTTGCAGCCAGACGTAATGTTTTATCCAGACTTGCTGCCGCCGCCGAGTTACGTAGACAACCCGATAAACGCAGTGACAACGAGATTCGTAAAAACCGCGACTAATAAAATGAGATGTCCGATATTCTGCATGGCTTGGACTCCAGAAGGACGACGATTGGTCACTGGCGCCTCCAGTGGCGAATTCACCTTGTGGAACGGTCTCACATTTAACTTTGAGACCATTCTACAGGTATATTATAAAGCGTGAAAACATCGACCATGATTTGAGGAATTCTATAAACATACACGTTTGATGATAAAAGAGTAATAATTTTTCGAATTTGAAGAAACGATGATCATAGCTAGAAAAAGAAAATGCTTATTTTTATATATAAAAAGTTTATATTCAAGTTTTTATTCTTTTTTTGCGAAAAACGAAAATTTTAAAATGATTTATAATCAGTCAACATTTGACTGATTGCAAAAAGATAAAAGAACGTTAATTTCCATTGATTTTTACATTAATTGCAAGATTTCAGTGTTATTAATAAATGAAAAGTATGAAATAGTATTATAAAATATGGCATGCGGTAAAATTTTACCACTTAGACCATAACGCAATAACAATTTAGTTTACTGTTTAGAATTCGGAACGTCATCGTTGCTATTCAGTTTTTTTGGTTCTAAATTAGAATATTAAACTAAAAGCGAAAAATGCTTTATTTTAATGTTAAAGGGGTTTTTTTATGTTTCTAATCGGTTTTGATTTTTTTTTTTTATGTATTTAGTTATGTAATTTATTCAAGTATTAATATTTTATTTCATGTATATATATATATATATATATATATATATATATTTACAGATGAAATGAAGAATTCACAATATACAATCACAATTATTTTCTGAAGTTTACACAATTTTTTCACACAATAAAGTAAAAAAATTCCAAAAAGATTTTAAAAAAAACTAAAACAATATTGCTTTCCACAAAAAAAAACATTTAAAAACAAAAAGTAACTTGGATTTGTTTCCCGAACCGCCGCAAAAGAAAAAAAGTAAATGTAAATTTATTTCAGGCCCACGATAGCCCGGTGAGGACAATGGTGTGGTCGCATAGCGAGAGCTGGATGGTCACCGGGGACCACGCGGGCTACGTCAAATACTGGCAGAGCAACATGAACAACGTCAAGATGTTTCAAGCGCACAAAGAAGCGATTAGAGGACTCAGGTATAACCATCACACTAGCTCTTACGTAAACCGCGAACCGTCGCCCTGTGGCGCTCCCTGCACGTACGTTGTCATCATTCTCGTATGGGTGCACAGGTGAACGACAAACGTCACGTTTCTGTTGAACAAATGAACAAAGCCAATGCAATTTTACCGAAAGCCCGAAGCAACTACGAACGAATAAAGAGATGGAGAATAAATAAATATAACAATAAAAATATATAAAATAAACAACAAATAATAAAGATCCGTGAAATGGAGCCACTGGGAGGGTAGGGTGGGGATGTCTGTACCTTTCCCCCAATCCCGAGGTCCCAAAGAGAAAAAGCGGGACTTTTCATCCTGTATGATGTATCCTTTGTAACGATACGAGTTTGTAATGATAATAAAATGAGAATACAAATAAATTGATCAGAATAAAGGAATTCATGGAGAATGATAATCGATGATCGAAGGTTGTTAGTCTAAGGCGCGGATAATGTACCGTCAAACCGTACGCTTTTTTTTTGTCTCCTTTCGATGATGATTGATGATTTTATGATGGCATTTGATTTTGGTTTCAAGTATGAATAAAGGCAAAATCCCATCTGTCTCCCTATCCACGATCTGTCAGTTTGCTTGCGTAAAATAGATTTGTCGAGCCGGAATCAATGTATCGAAGTTCATGGTCTTGTGCTGTAAGAATAAACGGATTCTGGTACTCAACTCTGGCACATCGTTCGGTGGTCATGTGGCATCGAAGATGAATGGTCCACTGAAATGTCTAGTAACATTATTTAGTTATTTTAACTTTTTTTTCGTATTTTTTATTTCATATTATTCTTTTCTTGTGTCCAGTTTTGCTTTCTTTTTTTATTACTGTTTGTTGTTATCAATTGATTTAGTTTAACTTGTCAGTTTTACTTTTTTTCTTTTTTTTCAATTTTATACTGATTTTAAATTTTTATCAATTAATTTTCTCTTAAAGTTAGTAGAAGAATTTTTTTTGCCTTTGAAGTTTTTTGTATTTGTTTTTTATATACAATTTCTTTATTTGAACCATCGCAAAGTTCTTTTGCTTGATTTCCTTATTTTTCGAATTCATCAATTTCAGTGCCAGTTATGACTGCTGGAGATGATTTTTGTTTATTTACAACACATCAATAAACTTGCTCCTTTCAAGTTGTTTCATTTAAAACGTTTTTTACTTTTTATCATTACATTAATCAAAAATTTTTTTACTGATATACAAGAGGTTTGCAGACAAAATTGAAAATGACTTTTTATCGAATTGATAAATAATTGGGCTTAATAAGAATAAAAATTGACGAGTTGGTGAGCAATTTTGGTAATTTTTGGTGATTTTAGTAATTTGTTTTCCTTCTTCTCTGCTATCTATTTTGTCCTCTTTTAACAAAATTGCAATTCAAATTTCAAGTAATTTAATAATTGACAATTTAGTTTCTCATTTGTCTACAACTTTCGTGTTTAATCGTACTGATCATTTCTTCGTAGTAGAAATAATATTTTTTCAGACCCGCTTCATAAACAGTATAAAAAAATTTTTTTTGTATGTCTTTCTGAAATAAATTTCTTTTCAAAAAGTCAACGGCCATTTTCTTTTCAACGATTGTTCGTGAATTACAAATTTGAAATGAAATTAATTGATTTAATATTCAAAGGTGAAATAAAAAAAAAAAAATCGTAAATAAAAAAACGTTGTTAAAAATTGCCTTAATCATTGATGGGAAAGTGATACAAGAGATTCGAAAACTGTCTTTATCTCAAACGGGCATTGGTAAATATATAATTTTTGTGTTTTTTGCGCGCGTTAGTTTCAGTCCGACGGATCACAAATTGGCAACGTGCAGTGATGATGGCACAGTAAGAATCTGGGATTTCCTTCGTTGTCATGAAGAAAGAATTCTTAGGGGTATGTATTTTGAATTTGAATCTTCACAAATCCAGTGAAACAAATATTTCTTTTATTTATTTATTTATTTAAATGAGATCTCCCCTTGAAAATTACCAAAATATACAATATCAAAATTTTCTTTTTCTGTTTCTTTATTTTGTTGCTTTCTCCTTTAAATATCGATTACAAATAATTTAAATTACTTTTCAAATAATTATATGTATAATTGTAAGCAACTTCTAAATATTTATAACAAGTAAAGAAGAAAAAACTAAACAATAACAAAACGAAATAAAGTCATAAAGAAAACAAACAATGGACTGAAAAAAGTTCGAAGAATAATCAGCTTTGGATTCAACACTGAATGCATTTGAAGGACATTTCAAGGACAATGATGTGTAAACATTGAAAGAAGATAAGACGAAATAAACATAATTTTTTTATTATTTTAATGTTTTTGTATCACTTTTTTTAAAACGATTTTCATTCTTAAATCCAATGTTAATTTGCAAAAAAAAAGTTAAATAAAATAAAAAAAAATAAACAGTGACGAATGACAACAATTTATTGAATTATTTAAAAAATATGTCAGTGAAAGTAATTAAAAGATTATTCATTTGATAGTTATTTAATAATACAGTTTGTTACGTTGTAAAACTTGTAAGAAATCTAAGAAGAGATATAAAATTTAATGATTCTACTGTGATATTGATTATATATTTTTATTGGTTAACATTTTCGAACATCGAAAAATAAACCAATAACTTAATTTGAGATATTATTAATTATTTGCATACCACTATTTTACGTTGTTTTTTTTTTTTTTTTTTTTTTTTTTTTATTTTTTTCTTTTTGGCCCCATTTTTTTTTTTTCTTTTTCACTTCTCCCCGCCCACGACACCCCCCTACACCCCTTCTCCCGTCTCCTGCTTGAAAAAAAAAAAACATAATAATAGCAAAATTTACTTCGAATTCCCGATCCTCATAATTTTCGATTGAACGTTATAGCTGAGATTCATACGATGCCCGAATCGTATCCTCTATATATTAGTTTTT
>JABFOV010002804.1:0-18483 GCA_022817685.1 Aradophagus sp. ZL-2020 | reverse complement strand
CTTAGTATCTTGGATTAAGGAAACTTTTCTTGGCTCAAGAAAATTTATTCTTGGCAAAATATCAAGATACATTTTGTCTTGAACCAAGAAAATTTTTCTTCACTCAATGCATCCTTTTTGTGAGTGATTAAATCAAACGAATATATTATCGCACGGAAATACAAATAATAAACGTCTAAGTTTATGTCTGATCCTAAATTATTCAATAAAGTCTTTGTCTGATACGATCTTTGTTGCGTACCTAACTAAACAATTTTCGTTGTAAAAATGGATAGTGTAATAAAATTCTTTTTATTTATTATGTTTTATCTTATGGCTGTGCAAAAACATAACGATCTATAACTTTGTTGGAATAAACGCATAAAAAATTCATTTTTTTTTACCGCCGATAATAAACTCGCTATAGTTTTGTGCCTGTATTTTGCATATCTTATTACATTTACTCCGGCAAATTACGTCATTTGTACTGACAAAGCACATCTGAATTAAAAATTGCGTTTTATATATTTTAAACCACATTTGTCTACAATCTCGTGACACATAAAATATTTGATGCATTTTCTCGAGACACATAAACATATTTTTAACAAGTTATAGCTTGTATATATGCCAGTGTCAGAGATACGATTTACATGTTGGAAACATTGCTGTATAATAAAAGCATTAATTTTAACTTGTTTCAACTATTTAATTGTTAAAGAAAGTTAAAATTGCATGTATTATTTTTACAAAAATCCAAATACCATTTTTAAAAAATGATCATTCTTTATTCCTTTGAGAATTAATTTGCACCTTGAAAAAAATATGAATTCTGAAATTTTAAATGCATATTTTATGATGCGAAATATGTTTAGTATTTATTAAATTAATTTATTGCAAATTTCATGACTTATGCTTTAGATTTATTACAAATCTATGAACTTACTTTATCAACCTTATAAATGTAAAGTTTTACGATAAGCAAACACACAATAATTTAAAATATTTCACATTTCTTGTTCAGTAGTTGTCAAAAAATATATGCAATCATAAAACAAAATAGTCAAGTTAAAATAAATAAAGAATGATTATAAAATAACAAAAAAAGTAATTGAACATAAAAGTAACCGAGTACTTTAGCATTTAAATTAACATTATCATTTAAATCGAAATTAAACAATGAGTGTGCATTCATTTAGTGTATGTGCGTTTACACAATATTATACGAGAAATTAAAATTCTCAAAAACTCGTGAACGCACAGTTAATGTATTTTGTTTTAATGTGCAATTTCGTCGCAGCAAGTACATGGCGGAACTTTGTTATATTGGACAATCACTTAGCGGAATGAAATAATTGGGTCATTGGTCGACCAGAAGAGAAACTTGAAAATGGAAAAATACTCCTGAAGCTGTGCGCAAAATGTTTGTTCGTATACAAATTAATTTACCTTTAATATTCACAAACAACAGTCATCAAAACACTATTAACGAACTAGAATTTCCGTTCGTCTTACCAGAGTAAATAAAAAAAGAAGTAAAATGTTAAGCCACGTTTAATCACCTCAATAAATTTAATTGGTTACCATAAAATTAAAAAAAACGTGCAAAACAATTGAATTCCCCGCATCTTTGTAACGCAATTGTTCCCAGAACTTTTATTCAAATTATTTTGCGCTTACTCGCGTATCAACCGTGCAAATAAAATCTACAAAAATCGCTGCAATGTTAAATTAAAAAGAAATGTCGAAACATTCGAATATGTAGAGTTGAAAATAATTCAAATGCGCTGGCGTTGACACATTTTAATACACTTTCACATTTCATTAAAACTTCGCGTTCGGGTCTTGATTTCTTCTTTTAAATCTCTATAAAAATGTTGGCACAAGGAAAATGACGTTACTTTAAGACAACATTGTTGGGGTTTGAGAAGAAAAAGGAATTAAAAAATTAATCAATTTAATAATTGTTTCCATTGATATAATGTGAATTAATATTTTCGGATACTTTTGTTAAATTACAATAACTCGACCAAAATCACCGAAAGTGCCAAAACCACAACAAGGAATCCAATTTAAAATGTTCGTAATGAAAAACATATAAATAAAAATACATAAACATTTCATAATTAAAAATACATATATAAAAAAAACATTTTTCTTAACATTACAAACATTCTTTGACGTTCCCCTAACGTTGTCCGCGGAAAAACATTTTATGACGTTTCTCAGTTTCCTAGGTTTATCGAGTCTGTTGCCACCCTGATTCAGCGTACACTTCACCGACAAAGAATTATACGACACTTAGGTTTCACCGCGGCTACTTGGGCACCGTGCGTTCCAATATATTGGAAGTGACGAACAAATATCTTCCGTTCGATATGTTACTGGGCGCACTCGCGGCAATCCAGCGATGTTTCCGGTATTTTTATAGCCTTTTGTGTGAATGACGTTCGCACACATAGGAACGTCATGTGTAATCGGTGCGGTCACATATAATACCAGCGATTCGCCGAATATAAAATCCCTTTTTCTCGATCGGTGATTTCGCTTCAGAGCCCTGGAGATCGTTGACTTTTTTCTGTTTCGCGAGGATCGCGAGCGAAAGCCGGACAAAAAGCAAGGCGAAAGCGCAAACGGAAGAATCTTTTCACGGATATTCGGCCCGATATGTAAATCAATAACGCTCGATAGTGAATATAAATTTTTGGAAAATCGCTCGGGGGAAGATAATGTCTCTTGATTCCATTTTTCGCGTAATTACGTCTGAATCTGAACAACGATCTGTGTACGTGAAATGTAATAAAATAGGATTTTACGGAGAATCTTATTCGCAAATTTGATTGAAGCAGGAAATTTCGTCGTTGTTGATTCGTATTCCGGCTTGCTCGTTCTTGTCGATACCCAGCCGGATTAATTTCTGGTGATACGTTCTTGAAATAAAATATCCAGTATTAAATTCACAGCGTAAAACTGATCAATACGTAATTATTATACGGTCAAACGTTGAAGCGGCGTTCGGGATTATGTAACAAGTGCTGATCTTGTTCGGGGATAATTTTATTACTGATTGAATTGTCAGTTGAAAAGTTATCAATTTATTGTGTCGGCTTGGAATATTAAGCAAACGTAACATTTAATAATCAGTTTACTCGATTTGCTGTCAAAGATATACGTATATATTAGTAATGCATAATTTCCTTGAGCGGTAGAATTTTGAAATGTCGTCGACTTTGAATGAAAATTCAGTGTTATCAAATTTAAGTACTTCAATTTATTGTTTGAATTAAATGAATACACGAAAACGATGTTGTCTTGTAATTCCTTCTTTTTAATCCGCAATTATGGGTGATTATTATTTACTTATAAAACATCATTATATTTTCAAATAGAAATCATTTATTACTATTATTTCCAATAATTGTCTACTGCTCAAGTGATTTCGCGGAAAATATCGAAAGTTTGTAAAGTTAAATCGTGTGTAGATTCAATAATTTGTTTTCTAAGTGATTCTTTGAAAAGTTACGTTTATATCGGCAAACGGCGCACTCAAAGTAATTTATATCTTTCTAAAGAAAGCACAAAGCACAACGTTATATCGAAATCATCGGTTCAAAATCTAACGGCATATCTTTTTAATGTACATATTACATTTTCAACTATTTTTTATTTACAAAATCAGCATCATTAATTATTACTACGTAGAGTAATCAAATGTTAGTTTCAATTTTAAATTCGATTTTTTGTTTATTATTACTGAACAGAAAAAATTCAACTTCAAGTGACTTTTCTTCATTTTGATATCAATGTATCAAAAATAAAAAATTTTCTTGTTGAGAAGAATACTGAACAGGTTTAGAAAAGAGATGAAAAAGTAATAAATTCGAAAATTCGGAAAATAAGCTGAGACAGTCTAAAAATTGAAGAAGCTGAGAAGAAATTGGAGAGGCTGAAACGAAGGTGAAATGCAGAAAAGAAAATTGAAGGTCGAGAAAGATTAAAACTTAAAAATTGAAAAGAATAAAAAAGGCTCAAAGTAAAAAAAGGTTGATAAGAATGAAAAGATATTAAACAAATTGAAAATTTTGTTTTATGTATGCCACAGTAGAACTCTACATATATTATAAAACGCGTTGAGAGCAAAGAAGGAACAACTCGCATGTTATTTAAATAGGATTTGTTGCGTTTTAGCTCTCATATATGAGTTGGGCATTCAACTATTATATATTTATTATACACAAAATGTATGTCTATAATACGTATTTTATACGTATAAAAAATAAGGTATTAAGGTAGTCATTGAATAACACAAATTTATGATGTGTAAATCACCAATTATTCAAAAAGTCAAAATAAAATCTATCGGGATGATGTTTAAATTGTATAATCATGAATGTACGTAGATTTCCAATATGAACGACGTACACCGAAAAGGCAAACCGTTCAAACATTCCAATTACTTAGATATCCGGACCATTTTGCTAAGTCTGTCGGTCGTCTTTATCGAAAGCGAACTAATTAACTCACTCATTCGTATTCCAGTGACGTTTGGGTAATCGACGAAAGGTTGGCTCTGCGCGCCATCGGTTTTACCCAAATTGCAAAAGTTTCACTATTTTATTGATTCCCCGCAATCATAACGAACAAACCTTGATGGACACTGACCCGACTTTTTCTCCCTCTTTACTTTCCTTTCTTCCCCGACTTAAGTACATTAACGTTTCACATTGAGCGAAATCCTTGGATTTTAAAAAGTTCACAGCTTAATCGTGGAAAACGTCAAGGAATGAATTTCCACGCGCTCGTTCTCTGGCGGAAATTACAATGGAAATTTCACGAAAGAAATCTCCCGCCCCGTTTTCGTTCAGGCTGATACAAATATTTCTGCATAAAGTAACCAATTGTTGCTTCATTATTCCATTTGAACGTAAATAATAACTTACGATTATGTTCCGTTCCTTGCTTGAAATACTTGAAATGTTTTTCGCACGATTGAGTATTACGAGTCGTGCTGTAGTTTATTATTTATGTTTTTTCAATTTGGGAAAACTGAGAATATACATATTCAAATTTAATTTGAAAATAACTGCATGATATTTAATCAGAACGAAGTTTAATCAAATGATGCACGAAATGTATTAAATCCGACCTATTTCAGTAAGGATACATTTCATGAAATCCTATTTTAATTTTTACTCGGGCTGCCAGCATCGGAGAAAAAAGTAATGTAGTAACGCAGTTAGGTAAACACATCAAGCTCGCAGTCTAATGGGAAGCGTAAAATTTACGTAGGATTTTCTTTGTGTGCTGGACTAATTTTCCTCATTTGAATACTTTTTGTAAACACGCAAAACAGAGAAATATTAGACTCAACGAAGACTATACTTTCATTACAGAACATCGAATTATAAATGCCGGGAACTCAATTTTCATGTAATTAACCAGATTAGTTTGTAAATTAAGTTCCGCAATTATACTCCACTATTTCTTGAGTTATTAGTAAGAGATTATTTGAGATATATAAATATTTACAAAGCGCGTTCAAATAGTTACCCTCACGGATGAAAATATATTCGCTAAATATATAGCTTTATTGCCGAAAATATAAATTATATAGACAAAATATATTTTTTATACATCTCAAAATATATCCTAAAATATAGTCTCTTTATAACATCAGTGAATAAGTTTATTAACTATGCCACTAACACTGGTTAACAAAATTTGGGTCGTGTTTAGTCCCATTGACAAAAAGTGTTGTCTCATGTTCCATAAGTCCCAAATAGTTGGAAATGATCATTCATAACTCGAGGAAAATTGGTATAAGCTCAGGGGAACCGAAAACTCACTTTTTTTCAATTTTCGTCGAAATTTGGCTTTTATTTTAGTCAATAGAAAAAATTTCCTGTGCTTTTGTCAAGTGATGATCAGGTAATTTGAAGAAAAAAAAAAAAAAAAAAAATTAACCCAAGATGCGATTAAATTTGTTAAATTTGTACTTTGTGACTGGACCATGGAAAAAGGGCGTAGATTTGTCGATGGGACCAAACACGGCTCAAAATGTGTTACGCAGTGTTATTTTACTTGAGTCAATTTATATATTCACCAATTATTTTCGGCAGCTTCAAATAATCAATATGGTTTAATCAAATTCCATTATTTTCAGTTTTTCTCTGTTTTTGCGTCGTGACTAATGATACTTAGTTTGGCAGTTACATTACGGCTGGAGTTTTGTCTACACTGAAATGAACTTTCAGCTCTTAATACTTATATTATTAATACATTCTTTCGATTGCTAAGAACAGAAGAAATGAATTTCAACTCAATCAATTTTAAAATATATAAAATAATTATCAATTTCATCGTGCAGAAATCGCAAGCGTTTCGTAATAAAAAATAAGCTAATTTAATGGTCGCTCATTGGAGAAGAATTATCATCATTATTATTTTAAATGCATTCCTTATAAATAGTTTAAAAATTAATTCGAGAGAATTGAAAACGCAAACAATCTGTTATAAAATGGTTAAAAGAAAATGGAAAATCAATAAATAAAATATGAATCAATGAAATTGTAATAAATAGCATAAGAGTTAATATAATAAGACATTCTAAGACGTTGAAAAATAATATACCATAATAAATCGACAATACAATAATAAACAGTTATTAAAATCAGCTAAACTTTTAGAAACAAGTAATTTGATAATGTGTTTTGTTCAGAAATTGTTTTAACAAGTTTATAATATTTTTTTACAAAATACGCGATGAGTTAAATATAATTAGCTACACGGGAAAAAACAATTTGACGAAAATTTTTATTATTCTCAAAAATTATTTCAACAAAATTCAAAAAGTATAACATTACTTCATACATTAAAATATGCATCATAAGTGACGTATGTACAGTAATCTATATTTTACAAATAAAAGTGGATGTGGTTTTTTTAACAGGTTCAATAAACAACTCTTATTTTATTGATAATTCCAATAGAAATATCAATTTCCTGTAATATTTCGTTGCTTGATATAAAACATTTATTTATAACTCATGTACATTATTCGCGTGGAAAAAAATATTACGTGGAATTAAAACAAAGTTTAATTAAACAAGAACATTTAGACAAATTTTATGAGAAAAGTCGAATATTCACTTTTAACTTGCAAATTTATTAATTAATTTACAAAAGTAGAAACTTCATCAATGATAGACTCGGAATTGTAACAATCTTCCAACTACCGAGAAACGCTTTTCAAAAGTTTCATTATCAAAAAACAATGAAGAGTTTGGTGAAATAAAGCTCATAACAGTATCTTAATAAGGGTAAATTAATACACAGGAGAAGTCGTTTCTAGATTTCATTGCAATCGCTCTGATTTGGAATAAAGCGTGCTATCGTGAAGATTAAAAATCGTGCGAAAGGAAAAGCTTCGGTAGTCGATCGCCATTAACCATTACTTATTTCGCCGTCTGACTTTCAAGAGAGTTCTTTAAAGTGAAATTGAAAAAATATCACTTCTCTCCAACTTCGCTGGCAACATTAATCTACTGTCACTTGGACGAAAAGCTCGTTAGATAAAAGATATTCGGCGCAGCCTCTGTTAGCTAAACCAGTAATTTCCTATTTAAAATAAACGACGTCATTGCTCGAAGGGCAAACGTTTTCGAAACGAAGCGCGCAGTTATATATTCAAATGAGATCGAAAGGAAAGTTGGATGAAATTGTAACGAATAAGGTCGGCGAACTCGACGCGGCGGAGGACAAAGACCGCGGCCTCGCCAATCAGGCGTATTTCGTGGCACGCATCGCGCCCCTTGTCGCTGAGTACGTTAACGAAAAGACGCAGCTCGAGGATGCGTATAAATCTTGCAGCAGCGCCGCCTATAGTTTTATGACCGGACTTTGCGATACGCCGAATGCTTGGCGGAAAAGCGCGCAGCCCCGTTTGAATTACCGATGCATTCTTCCCCTGCTCGCGTTCGATTCATGAATAGAAAATAACGATCGTATGATTAATGGAACGTTTACATTGTTTTCGCGAATTCCCAGCTTCTGCCGCGAAACGTTCACGTATTTATTTCAACGCAGCGTTTAATTTTGCGATCGGCATTAATCTAATTGGCCGAATTCGAACAGGAATTTCACACTTGTTAAGGCTCTTAGTTTGGTTGTATTTATCAAAAAATTTATAGAAAACAAAATTTATCCAATTTATCCTGGCAACAAGAACAGATTGTTTGTCGGCTTGAATGGAAATTGGTTGATTCAAGGAGTCAGTTTATTCGACTAAATTTCAGTCAGCCACACAGGGAGGAAGGATTTTTTTCTTCCCGTGTATGCATTCCGCATTCTGTTCTTCGACCTTTATTATCTTTTACTTTGAAACAAGTATATTTGTACGTTACAGTGAACGCAGCAACCTGGACAATACTGTCACACAAATCATAATAATCGATCAAGTTTTTCATACAACTTTTATTTTTGCATATGCGCCTCGCATGACGCCTGATGTGGAAGTTTAGGAACGTAGCGACGCTTAGCTGCCTCTTTGTCGAACTATTTCCGAGCACGAGGCGTAAACAGGCTAACGTGACCTTTACGATAGTTTGGCTGACTAACAGGACCTTGGTGCACTTTGCGCGTAGGTTAATTTCACCGTCGCTCAAATGTATACGGGGTTCTTGCTGGATTACGGTTATATTTAATGTTGACGCGAACACGTGTCGGGAAATTTACGGACTACCTGCACGTGCTCGCGTTCAAAGAAAATGTGATTATGTGTTACTGTCGCGTACGTGAATTTGCCCGCGCCCGCCATCGCGATGCAATATGCGGGATTCCGAAACATGTAACTCACCCAAAATCGATTGTAGACAGAATCATCGAATTAACGTCGCTGTTTGTTAGCCGCAACATTGACGCAAAAACAGCGTTAAGTGTAACGATTCGTGCTTATTAATTTTGCAATATTCAATCAATATTTACAACGTCACGAAAGGCAGACCGAAAATTTTGCGAATAAAGTCGTACGTGTTAATAATCAAGCATGGCACTGATGTTGGTTAATGTTGCACGAAATATATTATTGAATAGGTTTACCGGATACTAACAAGCAATGTACATACCACCTTTGATAAACAAGATATAGACGTAACGATGGCATAGATTATTCACGGTAGAAGGCAGACGATTTGGAAGTATGATTCCAGAAGAATATATTACATTCAAATGTACCACTGCGGAATCGTCCGTAAGCTCTTAATAAAAAATCATCCGCTGAGACGGCAGTTTGACCTTTTTTTGTTGCCCGGCCAATTCGTCAATTACGGGCAAGGTTTCTGCGGAAACGTTATGAAGGGAAACACGAGTTAAACGGTACCTGAATATTCAGCAGCGCGCGCTATGTTCCAGCCTTTAATAAATCTCGGCGAAGCGTATAAAACGACGTGGTGTTTTACAAATCAAGTATTTGGGCGTGTGCTTGCGTCCCAATGATGGCGAAAGATTTACCGCAGCTCGCGTCTTACGTCGAGCCACGCGAGAAGTTTTTCCCCTTCGTCAAAGCGCACACTTGATTAAATTTTGTTTGCATTAGCGCTTGACCTATTTATTCTTGCGGAACTTCTTAAATACATGCAAACTAATACGCTTGGTAAATCACCAGCTTGGCCCGAAAATTTATTTCAACTTCTAAACGCCCGGCCCTTAAAATTCTTCGCAAAAATAAGCTATTACTTGGTAAACTTTGCCTGGGCTTACGTTCGTTATTAGAAAATGTAGATTTGTTGGCTCAACTATTCCGTTAATTATACTTTGGACTTGACCAACAGTCTCGCGGGGCCGCAACCAGAGAGAAACAAAAGTTCCGAATCGCTCTGATTCAGTTGGATTTTTCGCTTGCAAACAAGACGCCCGCGATTTTCATTTCCCAGATTTTCACTTGTAACTTTGAAGGATCTGTAAAGTGTCTTTAATTCCCTATCAAATTGGCTGATATTGGAATCAATAAGTCGAAAGTTTCGTCGACGATGTTTTCTTCCTTTGCTTGGGCTGAAAAAATTACTGCCGCTGGAATCGTTTTCACGGTACTTCGTAGGACTATTGACATTCAATTGGGAAACAAAATTTTATCATTGTGGAATGAAATTTTGCGATGAAAAGAGATTGGTCACTTTTTTACAAAGCGTCCGCAGTCGAGTTAAAATTTTCTTGTTATTGCAATAAGTTTGCTAAGTGCATTGCCCCAACTGTAATTTTTGCAAACTTATTTATAAAGTATTGCGAGTTATTGTGAGATTGATCTACGTATATATTCACTTTTTTTAATTATTCATGGAAAAAAGTTAAAGAGAGCCGTTCCGCCATGAGCGGGAAAGCTGCTGCACTTAGGTTAGGGGTGATCAAGTCTCCCGCGCGTGACGCTCTCAGTTTCCGCGCATTCAATAGAGCAGATCTCCCGTCGCGAGAGAACTGCTTCTTCCTGAGGGAATGCCTGTTCTACTTTAATCGAAATAAACCGCTCTTTTCTAATTGTACGGCGACTCTACTCAAAGAAAGAACAGATCTCTCTCTTTTCAACCTTTTACTGTGTTATATAATATAACAAAAAATTTTGACGATTATCCTTCAAACGAAGAAAAATTATCGCAAATGTTACCAAAAAAATCCGGACTTTTGATGATACACTTTCTACTTCATGTATTTTAACAAATAATACACTAAAATTTATACCGAAATCGCGTAAACAAATATTTGATTTACATAATTCATGAAAGAATGACATTAAATTTTTCAGTGTGTATATTAACGTTTTAATAATTATTACATAAACTTATTTCAATGATATTTTTTTCTCAGTGCAAATAACTACTTCAAAAAAAAGTTTGTTTCATTTTTCACTTAAGTATTATTGCACTTATATGACAACTTTAAAAAGACGGTAAGAATGCCATTACACTGAAGTACCTACAAAATTGCGATAGTCCAAGAATTCACCCACTTTAGGTGGACTGGACACCCTGTTTAACGACGAAGCCATTTAATGGCAATCAATCTGCGATCCTTGAAGAACCGTGATCAATGGGGAGAGCAGCAAAAAAGAAAGAAGAAAAGTCGCGGACAATCGTGCTGGGTATTTTGTAAACCCGCTACAAATGGACGGAATGTGAGTACAACAAAAGCAGCGCGCCGTGACAATAAGAATGACCCGCATCGACGGAGTAATACATTCGGGCCATAAAGAAGTGCTCACAACGATCGCGTATGCCATCAGACTATAAACAGGCTACGACAACTATCGACGGTCTTATAAAGGCAAATAACTTTCGTACGACAAGTTCCTACTTTATCGGTTTATAAGGTGTCTTTGTGTGCCAACCTTCCCGATGAATAACAGGCTAAACATACTTTCCTATGAATGCCCTGCGACGGAAAATATGATTTCAAATTTATTTCGAATTTCGCATTAACTTTCAGCTTTCATTTATATTACATTTAACAACCTTTATTTGTACTGTATAGTAATTACATTAGACTAAAAATTAAGGTAAAATGAGTGAAACTAATTTTCGGTTTTAAATTTATTGTAGAACAGTAATTACGTTGGAAAATTATTTTTCGGAGTATTATTTCATTAGCATAATTTCAGTTTTATAAGTGTTGAAATTTAAGAACTCTTATTTTTCAGCAGTCAAAATAAAGAATCACCTGTACAATGAATTTGAAATGTTGAATGCAATTTTGATAAATATTTTTTCATGAAATAAAATATCAGAATTAAACGTCATAACAAACCTACAAGAGATTTTTGTTACAAAAGAAATATCATAATGCATATATAATAAGTAAAAGTGCATGAAATAGTCAATATAAGTAGTTATATAATACACTTTGGATAGTAAATAATCATAAATAATTATACGAATGGTCTAATCGTGTCTCACTTTATAAACACGGTTCACGAAATCTTACTCGGAATTCCCGAATGCGGGTCAACCTTTGAAATATTCAATTACGCTATTTTAATTTTAGTTGTTGTTAAATATAACAGAACAATATCAGTACTTTTATTGTTAAAAACAGCCACAAAGATTAATTAGAACGTTCAATTTAAAACTGCGCGAGTTTTTGCGAAATAATTAATTAAACTCGACAAATTAATTAAACAGCGGTATATCTTGAAAACAATTTTTAATTTCAAGTCATCATTCAATATATAATTTCAAATGGAAAAAAACATAATAATGATTTCACCGGGAAATAATAACGCGGAAGCGAATAAATGAATCCACTGCGGTAGGTCAACGCTTTAATACCAGGATCATATTTCGTTCGACGATGCGCCGGATTCAGAATCCATAATTCTATCGTGAAATACCAAGTTATTTGACAAGCTTGCATTGTGTGTGGGGTAAAAAAAAAGGAAAATCTGTCGAATGCAACTTTCTACGTTCGACTGATGTGCGGTTCGCAAAGATCCGCAGCACTTCCGTCGTAATGGAAACGACTCATGAAAAATGTTGGAATCGCGTGCTAAACTATCGTGCACTTTCATCCAAGTGCAAATCATTAGAATGTTGTTTACGCGCACACATGAACACACCCATAAAAATCATTTTCCTCTTTACTTTCTTAACAAAAATAACAATTAAGAAAAAAAAAACATATTGGTTAAAATAGTTTAGATGAATCACATGAATGTGAAATGTATAAATGAAAATCCTTCAAAATTCAAAACATTCCGTTTGTTGTAAAACATTTCAAGAGTGCACTATCGCAATTATCGTAATAAATAGCATCAAGTCGTTGTACTTTTTCATTCTAAAAAAAACTGAAACAAACGACGAAAGTACGTAAAGAACAATTTCACTCATATTTATTTGCAGACTATATTGTTTTAGAAATCTGGGGGGGAAGAAATCAGTTTCCGTTTGGCGCGCACGTAGAACGCGCGCAGAGAGCCTCGTTAGTTTCATTCCAAACGCCGTAGTTCTCTATCTTTTCTGCGTCGTCCTCACACCTTTTATCCCGGAACGAAGATCGGCATTGTTACGGAAGTGCTTTACGTCTCTCAGATGTTAGCAGGCTTCTTTTTTCCTTCGCTCTTTTTTTTCTCTCCCTCGTCCACGTTTTCCTTTTTACGTCCGGCGCTCTTCTTATTTCGCAGATGCTGCTGAGCACTTTCTAGGCCAATTTTTCGACACGAACGTAAAAGGCAGAATTAGCGAGAATACAAGTCAGAACGTAATTCGACTCTGCTCCGGCCGGTACAAAACCGAATGTCCTGTGTATTCCCTTCTTCCTTCTTTTTGTTTCCTCTTGCTTTCATCTCCCCTCCTATTTTTTTTTCAAGCCGCAGTTTAATGTGCGATTAACTTTGTCGTTATTTTCCTTAAGAATTCGATAACCGCAGTTGGAAAACAATAGCGCCGCCTTATTTCGTGGGCTCTTAAAGACCGCGTGCAATCCAATATGAAACGGTCTTTTCGCGTCGCTCAAAAAAGGCGGGCTCGTAAAAGTAACACGGAGTAATAAAGGATAATTGATGCAGACAGTGGCGCGCGGCGGCAACGCGATATAATGTCTTAATTATTCAACAATTGGTCGATGTATCATGGTTAAGATGAAACGGGGCCAAAGCGAACAAAGGCGGCCTAAACATTTGTCACAAGCGAGGCCAGGAAACGGCGAAATAAGTAATGAGCCTTGTAGCTGGCGAAATGACGATACCTTCGGCAGCGCATTGTTTGTGCTTAGATATATCGGCGAAGCCGGGTTGTTTCGCATGACAATGTACTGGAAATGCCTCTGTAATAGCGTTATTGAGGCATTGCGAATTAGATAATGTTATCAAGCCGAGCAGTGTCTCTGCTCGAATTGCCATCTTCGTTATCCCCGCGGGACCGTAATCACTGGAGTGTGCTTCGGATTCAAACCAGCCATAATCTACGGCCGAAATTTTCGTCCCACTTTCTTCCCGAACTCGCTCATGTTTTTTCCCCAGCCGTTGCTTTTTTGCTCCCGAAACAAGCCACTTCCCGTGATATGGCTGCACCTAGTTCGACCATGAAGAAGTATATCATGGTGTTCGAGACGCGAGGTGAACTCCTTACAGGCCGCGCCGGTTTTTCCGTGATTAAATTTACCGGCTGGTTGTTCGGGCAGGAAAAATAAATTCCCGTACCTGCTCGTTTAAGGAGACGATATCGCAAATTACAGCCGCACGTTGGATTTAAATTTACTCTTCGTTGATACTGTAAGTTGCGAAATTTGTTGCGTGAAAAATTTTTTTGAGATTAACCATTGTTTTAAGAAATTCGTAACAAGAAGATGAAATAAAATATTCGATGCGTGGTGATATATCGTTGCTGTTTTGAGCGAAGGAATTTTTCTTTTTAATATGTGCTCAGGAAGTACTATTTTTCAAACCAATATAAAATATTTTTCTTGATTAAAATAATATTAAGACAGATTGTACCTTCAATCAAGATACTTTTTCTTTAAGCAGTGTGTTTTTTGTAAGCTGCAACTTAATATGTAGTTTATACAACAATTAATACTACAATTCATTATGTAATGAATGTACTTGATGAACTGCAAACAACTGAACAGCATGTATGAGAATGTACAAAGTATGGATGCAATTATGCAAAACTTTTGATCAATTGGTAAATGAGTTACCATTTCGTCACTGTGTGCAAGTCAAAGGTTTACGTGGAAGGTAATCACAGTCATATGCATGTCACACGGAGCCATTTTTCCAAATTAGTTGAGCCAACTTAGTCTGATCTCCATGGGAATACTTTGGGAAGTTTGTTATTTAGCTTGATGGATAAAACTGAGTGTTTAACTTTAACAGAATTCAACTTCGTATGGAAATTAGAGACACGTAGAACTGTTAAAAACGGAGATTCAATTAAAATTCACAGAGGTTAAGCTGAGTTTAACGCGAAGCGGCTTTAGATAGAGTTGCACGTAAGGTTGTGTGACTTATTATCTTTCCAAAAGCTCTTTTAGAGGGCACCATTCGAAGGCGCCATTTTTGCGCTGACAAGTGCCTTTGTCTTTTAATTATAACACGAAGTTTCTCGACAGATAACCTTTTATATTTCTTTGCAGTGCCTTCATTCAGCTGAACAAATTCTCGGGATGCGTAAATCAATACTCGCAATACGATTTGGATAATTTAATCAATTTTGTTGTATTTTAGTAAAAACGGTAAACAATAAATAACCCAATTTAAAAAAAAAAAAAATCGTTTGCGTAGAACTTCATAATTATTCCTTTAAATTAAGATTTTTTTAAATGATCTTTTGTTTTGTAGCTCTAAGTATAAACAATTACAAAGCAACTAGGTAAAATTATTATCAAAAGCACTATTGTGCGGTACGAAGGAAAAAATTAAATACAATTGAACAAAAGACAGAAAAGCATTTTGCCACATAATTTTTTGCATTTCTTCTACATGCAAACTTTTCATCATATATGTTATATTTACATATGAAACAGTAATTTTTGCATAATCAACTAAGTGCGAAAACAGCAGCATTTTGCTGAATAATTGATTATTCATATATTTGAAAGTCTGGCATAAGGTGGTATGAATCGACCGTCATTGCTATATCACGCGTTGCGAGCAAAAACGCAACGACTCCTATTTATTTTAAATCGGACTTGTTGCGTTTTTACTCGTCATATGTACCATCGCATCTAGAGAAAAATTTAATTATTTCAAATGAATTGATTTAATTGAAAAGAAAATTTGTATGGAAAAAAGAATATAGAAATGAAATTTTTGAAATGAAATACAGGGATAAAATTGTAACTCAGTTTTTCTTTTAAATTCGAATGAACGCATTCTATAAAATAAAATTTTTATGTTATGAAATTAAAATTAAAAACGTCCTTCAAATTGGAAGAAAATATTTATTTATTTTACGTTTTAACAATACGTAAAACGAAGTATATACTTCAAGAGTTCTAGGGCTCGTTGCAGTTACATATTATTTCAAAAGTGTACTCAGTATACGTAAAATTTCTTAAACACAGTTAACATTTCTAAAGATACAATAAGAAAAACAACATAAATCGTATTTAACTGCGTTTAAAGTAAATAAGTTTTCCACTTGGAATAACAATTATTCAACTAAAGCTATTAAAAATATAAGAATCACTAATTTAAATCTGATTCGATTACATTATAAAATAACTTGTTATATTTAATGGGTATAAATAGTGGTTTGAAAGAGTTTCAAACGATTTTGCGTTGTACATCTCTTTTTCCAAGAGACTTGAACGTGGCAGCAAAATCATATTACACGCTACGCGTTCCCTGAATTCAACACGTGCTTTGAGCATGGCACTAAAGCATCGCCTATGTCTGATTAAATAAAAAAAATCAAGCACAAATCCAATATAAAGAAAACTTGCAAACAGATAAACGTACCGTTAAATGTCACTTGAAACCAAATGTTCAAGCAAATAAACATTCCATTAACCAACTTTTGTTTTACAATAAAAAAAAAAATCGAAAATTAAACTTCAAAAAATCATAGTAATTTATTGCGCATAACAATGAATTCATTTAAAATAAATTTCATTAACAAACAAGAATCCCGTTTAATTTTAAAGCAACAATTCAAAATATTTTGCCAATTTAAATAAAACGTTTACAAAACAACCAAGAATTAAATTCTCTAACGCTATTATAAATTGCTCTAGAACTCATAACTGAAATTAATTTAAAGCATTGACATTACATCAAGCGCACTTAATGCTTTTATTATTGGGACGCGATGTTTGCGATATTCACCCCCCCCCCCTCTCTCTTATTTGTCAAGGTCAGATGAATTTTAAACTAAATTTCAGCCTTCAAAGTTTTCTCCCTAAAAAATGCAGTGCTATCGTTACAAATGGTTTATTAAAGTGCAGCTGCAGGACAATCATACGCCAGTGGAGTATTGAGCACACGATTAATGTTGTTATGCAATTTCGAAGCTACAAAGTATTGCGTATAACAATCGAGGGCTCGACGCATTCAAAATGCGAAGCTTTATTCATTTCGTGGTGTATCCTTCGTGACGCTAATGTCGTGCGTGTAACGCCTATACATCACTCCATTCAAAGCGAGTTTCATGTGCAAGATTTACGATGACGACAGCAATTCGTCTTAGCTTCCGCACAATGGTGATTATCCTGCATCTTCTACTTTAATGCGTCACATTCGCGAAGCATTAGTCGCTTTGAGTTCCCCGCTCGTGGCGCCCTCGCTACGTCCTTGTCACACCCATATTCCAAACATTTCTCTCGCGAAATCTTGCTCCAATGACGATCACTGAATTGGCCAATTTTATTGACAAGTTTTTGACGCTGACACGCGCGACATCATCACGATAATGATCCTTGACGAAAGACTACGCAAAATCGTATATTGATTCAGTATATTGACGGTTTGACATCTTCTTAATTTAATATCAAATCAATATATTCATTTTACTATAACATTAATTGATATGTCAATAATGTATTAATATTGATTTAATATCAATAGCCACGTGTCATTTCAATGAGGATTCAATATTAAATTGTTCCGTATTGATCGAACGGACACATCCATAAATAGATTTAATATCTAATCAATAAAAAGTCTGGAAACTGTCTATATTGAAACGATTCAGAGTTCAAAGTTATTTATTCATTAGCAAACAGAGCTCTGTTTATTAATCCTGAAATTTTGAACAGTGAACTGCTGTCTTTGAAAAATAATCTCCTGCGAGATGAAACACGACTGAGTTTTAAATTACAAAAATAAGATAAACTTACGTAATATTGCTGAGCGCGTATAAAATTTGATCAAATCGCGCAAAAGTACGAGAAGCTTTGGGATTCTATCTGATCATATCGAAATACGAAGATCGTACTCGCAAAACTACTTTTGTTATGCATTGGGTATGAAAATATGTAACTCAATTAGCAATTTAAAAATCTGCTTGTCGAGCGATTACATAAAATCGGATGTCATTTATGTCGAAAATTAACAGATTTATAGGTAAGATAAAATTATACGTTTTATATTCTGACCTTTTATTTTTACCCGATACGATAAATAACCGTGCAAAATGTTACAAATCAATATTCAAAGTATGTACGAAACGTTGGTATCGTTGCTAAACCAAGAAAAGTATAATATCAAATAAGAATCCGTATTTAGACGGTGAAATCATTTTGTGATTTATCATTCCAATTTTAGATTAAAGAATGACATTTGTCTCTGTATATTCTTGCAAAAGATAATTTTTATTAGCTATCGTCATAGCAGACTGCACAATAATGCAATTTATTTTCAGCGACTTTAAGAATATACATAACAAACTGCAAAATATCCCAAGTAGAAATTCAGTTGGGCATGCCACGGCTGAAGTTGGGTCCCTATATGGTTTTGATCGGGCATTCTTCATCAAAGGCTTCTCTATGTGGCCCCTATCAGGGCCTCACTTGTTTTACATTGAA
>JABFOV010002803.1:0-18494 GCA_022817685.1 Aradophagus sp. ZL-2020 | reverse complement strand
ATACACTGTCGTTATAAAATAGACATTGATATGTTGTTTTTTATTTGTACAGAATAGATTAAGATGATCACGTATAGGTTTGTGTGTGTAGTTTTATTTAAGGTAGTGATTATTTTTTTAGTTAGTTATTTTTTTCATTGTTTTTTTTTTTTTTTTTTTTTTTTTTTTTTTTTTTTTTTCTAAGTAATGATTATTGAGATAAGTCTTGTACGATTCTTCAGATAAATGGAGAAAACACAATGAAAATCCGATCTTTTCTTATTTAATGGTAAATTTATTATTCCTTAAACGACGATATGTACTTGAATATGTTCTCATAAATAAATATATATTAATGACCGTTTTTTATTACGATCTGTCAAACCCGAGGAAAAATACATTTGCGCTTTAACAAACGCGATTTTTTATTGGAACATTAAAGCGATTTGACAATGATGTTTAACTTGATTTGAGAAGGAAATTTCAACGTTTAAATAACAACAAAGTTAATTTAACTTTACAAAAATTGCAGTTCAACATAAAAATGCGCCTCCGTTATTCAGTACTCCGTTATTCCAGTACTTTAATTTTGTAATTCTACTTTTCATTTCGTTTTTGTTTTCAATAATTATTATCTTCAATATAATAATAATATTCATTTATTTAAATGATTAATTTTTGTCAAGCACAAATATATTTTCTATTACTGTCTTTTTCCTCAGGTCTGTTAGATTCAGGCTGTCATTAAATCATTAACCATATTTGATTTAACAAAATTTTTATCCATCTTTTTTTTATTTTAGTTTCTACTCCATTGGAAAGTAATTTAATTTTTCCTCAAAGCGCAGTATTGAATTTCTAAGAAACCTTTTTGTTCGTAAAAGCACTCGCCGACCTTTTTATTTTTCGAAATCTAATATCTCGGCTTTCGTGCAGACAATCGACGCACAAATTTTGAACTCATAAATCGCCTGGAGAAAAGAGCAACTCCGATGAAAGTCCGTCTGTTTTTCAGAGTATACACACCCGCAACTCGCACTTTTACGGCGTGAAAATCATTGGAAAAATGTCTCTTAGATATCTCGATGTTTCCAATAAAATCTTTTCGTTCTTCCAAGCAAGGTCATAGTTGATCGAAAAATGACTCACGGCGTCTTCAAAGGTTGGATTTCCGTAGCTTCTCTTGGACGACCTGGCCGCGCCTTTGCGTCGCACGCTGTTGTAAGCCGAGACGCTATCAAGACTGTACGCGTCCAGTGACACCGGACGACACCGTTCGCCATAGTTGAACCTCGTTTGTCTCTTGCGCATGATGAACTGAAAATAAGATGACACCGTTAGAAATTGGGTTTTTAGTCTTTGTTAACGGACAGCGACATATTTCACTCCATTTTTGCAAAAATTTATCACACAATTTTTATCAGCGAATCGGGACCTCGGGGAATTATTAAACAGTATACTGTCTACCTCAGAAAAAAAAATGCAAATTCGATAACTTGTTGATGAAAAAACAATTTCAAGTTATTTTTATATCACTTTGATGTAAGTTAAAAAAAGTGATAAAATTAAATTTTTAATTTTCTTGGTACTGATTCGATGATGAAAAACGATGGACATTTTTTGCAAATCGTTTTTTATACTTGAGTTACATCGATTATACGTACAAGTGCGAGTAAATTAATGTTTCGTATGGTTTTTACATCTATTTTGCAACATTAACGGCGAACAACAGAAAGTAGATGAGAAATGACAAATGTAAAAAAGTAATTTCTAAAAAATAACGTAAAGTTGATGTAAGTAATTGAATTTTGCATGCTATATCAGAAAGTAATTATAGTGACCCACATTCAATGTAACGTCCTACGTTTGTAAAAATAAAAGGTAGAGAAATGAACGTGAGATGATGTTTTAGATCAAAATTATTTTCCACGTCGAATCTCGTTCCAATCTAGTTTTACTTGTGATTTATACACTAGATTTTATACCAAGATTTATGTAGTACATTTTTGTGAGATATGAATGTCGCGTTTAAAGGACGATGATTTATCTACTCGTAATTAAATTCAAGATATTGCAGTGAGAAAAATGTTGTCCAAGTCGAAACGAAATCGTTTGTTTGTAGCTATATTACAAGGAGAAAAATGTACATTGAATTTTTAAATAAATTTGAAAAATCGTGTTTTATAAAAAAATATCAATGTTTTACACTAAAAGTGCCAAACATAATCAATAAATGTATCTATTTCCCATAATTTATAGAACACGTTTCCTCAAATTTCGGACAAAAAATCAATGTAAATTTTTCTCTGTGTATTTTCAAATGATAATGACTGATATTTAAAATATAATCACTACCGTATATGAAAAATGAATCGCTATATTATTAATATTAGATTCGATAATTGGTCAATCGAAAATTGTATTACAAATTATCAATCATATTGTAACTTTTATTTTAATTTCATCAACAAGTTGTAACTTCAGAATTTAACTATAAAATAATTTTAAATACGATTTTTTTTATTCATGATCGTTAAATCAACAATTTTTTCTTATCAAAATAAATATTTCATATTCCATCGACTTTATACTGAAAAAATAAATTGAATTGTACATCGAATCATCCTCTAAATAGATTGTTACGATCGATTATTTCCAATGAATAATCCGTTCACAAAGATTATTGAAAATAGGAATAGTTGGAATCATTATCTAGACAGCAAATAATGAAGATATCTGTTTTAACTAAACAGATCAAATACGTAGATAATAAAATCACCAACAAACCAATATATCCAAAAGTTTCAAAAATATAAATAATGGTTTCAACAATTTGCTCCTCTCAACACAAGAATCTAAACACTTTCAACTTGATCACCTGGAACTGTTATAGCTGCAGTTCATTTTTCACAATGTACATATTTTTTTTTTCAAATTTCAATACGATTCCTGAATAATCAAAGACTACAAATACACAAAAAAATCGCAACTAAAGTAAAAAGATCGAGCTCTAGCAAAAGGCAGCTTTTCCGAGTCAGTCGTTTGAGTGGACTTACCTCGGAATAAAAGGATAGATCGTTTCGTAAAATATGCTTAAAAAGGGATTAAAAACTCGAACATTGGCGGCCAGCTTTTCCGCGCGCAAGCACGCGACATTCATCAACGAAAGAATAATGCAAATGTTTTGAATTTATCAAGCAACGGTCTCATACCTGACCGGCGCATTTATTGTCAAATAATATTACGAGCGACAAGTTGAAACGCACGAGTTTTATTGCAGCTTCATAATATGCAAAGCTTTATTAAATTGTGCAAACACGTCGGCCGCGTTTGCGAAATGGCACTTAAATTTAACGTTCCGAATTATACGGATTCTGCATACTCTTCGGAATAGCGTTTGTTTAGTCGGGTATTCGCTCTATTAAAAATCCTCAAGTTATTATCATTTTGCACGCTCGGCATGGTTGCATCATTATTGCTCGACAATGCCACCGATAACTTCCCACCGTTTTGTCATTGGTCAACGATAAGTATCTAACGATTATCGATAGACGTTTATCACTGCAAAGTAGATTCAATTTAACACCGTTCGTTGAACAATCATCGCGCGAACGTTGTTGTTCATCGTTTGCCCAATAACGGTTTCGTGACTTAAAATAATATTGATGAAACGGTGTACACAATTTGCGTGTTGCTAGAAAAAAAAGAGCGCAAAATTCTGGCGGTATTTGAGTTATGTTTTAATTTTTAGTTATATGGACGTCTGGTAATTTAAGGTGAAAAATTATTAGAATTTGAGATATCATTACAGAAAGTAGTGTTAATTATTTTCAGCTACGCACTTTTGTGTTTAAATTCAGAAATAATAGCAACCAAAGAAACGATATGTACAGATGTTAATCATTATACAATATTCTTAGCAAAATTCTCCATATAAACTGGGAGAACTATTGTCTAATTCAAGTGAACCGTCAATATAACTAATTAACTATATATGATTAAATTATTATGATTGTTTATCGGCTTGTTTTATAATAATGAACGTATATAAATAGTACGATAATTATCGCCGGCCTGAGTTATTATGATTACCGGGATTACAATATAATAATGATGCACGTGCAATTATGACGCGAAAGTAAAAACAACGTAAAATTTGTCCCGATACGATGCGAGTAATCGGCGGATTCGCAGTGCGACATTAGTTTCACTTTGATCATTTTTTTAAAGCCATTGCCATTATAACTCGGTGCCGTGTTTTCGAGCTTAATTCAGTTACCGCTGACCCGAGTTTATACCTGCGCTGAAATAATGGCCGGTGCTCACTGTTTTTGAAAGCCGGCCTTTTTAATGAACGAACATTCTGCTAAACAAAAGAATATCCAACGCTCTTAAATAATTATCATCTGTCGGGCGTGAACTATTATTGTAATCTTATTTGCAGCTTTTAAAATCGAGATAGAATAAAATGGTCTTGCATCGAATTATTAACGTGGAAGCCTCGTGTAACATTTACGTGATTTTGCAAATAAAACGTGGTAAAAAAGGAAAAAGATGTAACGAAACTATGTATGTTGATAATTGAAAAAAAAATCATAATAATATAAAAAAATAGAATCACTGTTAAAATAAAAGAAGCAATTTTATAACAATTATTATTTAATTAAGAGACAACTGTGACAAACGATAATCAAAAGCAGTTGACAATTAATCACATTTGATTTGTCCATTGTGAAACGGTCTTTTCCTTTTCGAAAGTTATCCCATTGTCCTCATCCACGTTGAATAAAAAGTCACTTGACGTTATGCACGGCGCGATCGGTGCATAAAACGCTTCGATTTTCTCGTTTGAATTCAATTACGAACACGCATAAGTGTTTGTCATAAATGATTACGTACTCCAGGAAGCGATTACGCGACATTGATGGACGAGGACGTTGTTCTAGTCGCATCCTAAGAACGCCACGAGACACTGACTTTCGCGGTCCTACGGCACTATATACAAAATCAAATCAATATCATTATTTATTGCCGGTCGTTGCAACAACGGTCGTGTTCACTTCGGTACGGTGCAGTGCACTTTATTTTGAGGTACCTAATTGGCTGTTCTTGTAAATTGTTAAATAAATTAGTGAACGCGAAGGAGAAAAATAAAAACAACATTCAAAGTGACTTAATTTACGACACTCGGATAGAAAGAAAAAAAAACAAGTGTTTTTGCAGTCTTCGCATTGCAAAAACCAGTGTTTAACTTTTAAAGCATTCTCAATGTTTTAGACTTTATAAGTTTTTTATATTAAGATAATTTTAGTGTCCCAGGTGTGACAAATGTCTCAAAACGAGACACTTGTTTTTTAATGTGGTGAAGAAGCTTTTTCGAAATATGAACTGACAGTATTTTGCTGATGTTTTTTATAAAAAGACACTTATAATAGTCTATTTCAAAACTGTCATTAATTTCAACTTATTATTTCACAAAATTTTACTATAAGACAGTATAATTAAACGGTTATAAAATGTCTTATAGGAAAGGCTCATAACTGTTTAAACATTTAATAGAAAACACTTTGAAAAGACACTCAATAATGTCTTTTATATAAAATGTTTTATAGTAAGATATAATAGGTGTTTAAAAAATAAGTATCCTAAAAACGAATACTAATTTTGTGAATGTATGAATTGTACATCGTAATAATAATTGTACTAACAATAACAATAATCATTTTATCATGAATTTAACGACAGTTTTTTAAAATAAAAAACCCTTTTATAAATTTAAATTTTCGACATAACATTTGTTATCACAAACATAGTTACAAATACACTCCTTCACTACTATCATTTCCACTTCCACTGTCCAGAAATAAATAAACACATAAAACGGTAAGTGAATAAACAGATAAAGTGAGTAAATAATAATAATAACGAAAGAGAATGTCAGGGAAGAAAAAGCGTATGCTAATTTGTTCCAGTGGAACGTGTAATGAAATTAAATGTCCCATCGTCGTCGTGCTTTTTTCTCGCCGGTGAAATCTCGACGTCACGAAAAGTACGGAGCCTTTTTTTTTTAATAAGTTACAACAAACGCGGCACAGCCTTGTTAATCAAACTTAAAAATATAAAACATAGCTCCTTCCACGGACATACTTTCCTTCCCTTAAATCATCGGAACGTTAAAGTTTCACAGCGAAGTGCACTTGATTTGCTACCGCGAGTTATGATTTATAAAAATAAGAGCACCTCGAATGACGTGCAAGAAACGTGTTTGCTCGGGCACGGACTATTTAATTTTGACCGTAAGGTAACGCCGGCAAGTTGGCGAAAATGCTTGCCCCTAGTGTGTCAGACGAGCGTCTCCACTCGTCCACGAAAATAAAGTTCCATTTCCGTGGCATATATACGCTTGCATGCATTCCGTATAACACGTATGTAAATGTGATGCTTTACCAAAAGTCCTGCCAGAAGTACGAGACATATGAAGGCGACGCACGAAACCGCCACAACAGCTATTGCATTTCCAGAATCGGCTTTCGGCAGCGTCACCAATATGAAACTTCGTATCTGCAAAAACAAACAACCTGCGATTAAACAACGAAAATCCCGGGCAATTATAAACTCCCTTTTCCACGCTCGCCCTTCAGACTCAATAACAACTTTAGTTCATGTATTTTGCGAGGTGATATTGTTCCGTCGATAAGGATGTATTGTTGGTATGATAATAGAGACTGCTGATCAACCATTTTGAATGTTAATTTTGTAATAATTAATCATCAAATTTATTTTAAACTTTGAATTAAATTATTTTTTATTGAGAATTAAACTTGAGATGCTATTAGGTATATTATGATAGATGGGACTGAATTATTCTCATCACTGACAAATAAGAATATTCTTCGTTAAAAAATTACAAAGTTTTGCTTTCTTCGAAATTCATTTTCTTCATTTCATATTCATGAAAATTAACTATACACCTTGATACCAAAAATTTGTCTAGGCTTAGTTTCAAGTTATCTTAATTTCCTGATCCAAGAATTGTTTTTTGACGAAAAATCAAGATGGATTATCAATTAAGTGTTTTCAGCCAATATACCTTTTTCGTACTAAAAAGATCAACAGATATACATTACATTGTGTCGAAAAAAATAGATTTCGACTAATATTTTGAATCAGGTTTTTTGATGATAAAAAAATTGCAATTTTAGAATCCAGCAAAAAATTTATTTTTTAATTCAATTCAATAATTATATATATATACATGTGAATATACATTTATTATTTCTGTAAAATCTGTTGTTTGTCGACTCACACCACCGCTTCGTTTGTCTTTCTACGGTTTCACATACAGCCGCGTAATAAGTCATACACGCAGCAGCACGTAATAAAATACCGCAGCAACACGAGCATGATCCCTTTGGCAATGGCCATTTCACAAAGTTGAATGCTAAAAACGCGCCGGTCGTCATGCGAAACGCAAAAACCCCGTCGAAATTGTGCGTCGTTTAGTCGTAAATCCAAAAACTTTTTGTATAGCGAAAAGTTATTTCTCATTTTTGCGCGCGACTTCGCCGATAAATCTGCCCGTACTTATGATTAATCGACTTAATATCCCTCACGTAATCACACTTAAATTATCAAGCCAACTGGCCGAAACCTTTTATCGTCGTCGCGCGAGCTGCGAAAATCGAAGCGAGTTACGCGAATTCCGTGCATACGGCAAAAGGCGAGCGGCTCTCGCGGCCACGAAATTAATTACCGGGATACGCCGTTCGGGCTTCGCTGATTCGCAAGGCTGTTAGCCGCTTTTTTTTCCAATCATTATCCGTGGATGATTCTCCGGCACCGCGAATCCAACGCGAAGCAACAAACAAAGTAGAGCGGTTGGCTTTAATCGATTCGCCATGTATAATACATTGGTTACCTAATGGTCTATATGTGTTGCGCAAGTTTGTACTTCCTGAAGTGTTTTCCGACCAGTAACTGTTTTATTACCATAATATTGGTGGATCATGCTCGATCGGAGAAGCGGACTTAAATTTACGTGCAAATTTCATTCGATTGTTTCGCATTTCCACGGTAATTTATTCCAATTTTATCGGGCTGCGGGGGGGGGGGGCGTTATTATTTTACAACTTCGCTTGATTTATTGGGAAAATTAAAAGCAGACGGCCAACTTGCATATTTGAGCGCGGCTTTCGTTCCACGCGGCGAGTAGACGCCAAACACTTTTGCTCCGAGAATTGCCAATGGTAATGGTCCGAAGAAGTAAGAACATTTTCGTTTATGTTTTTATTAGTGCTGTAGCGTTATTGAGTAAAACGTAGCATTTTGCTTTGTTCCAATAAACAGGATTTAGTTGATTCAACGAGATCATTTTAGTTGAAGTTTTTATTAGTCACTATTATTCCTTGTGTGGTAGTATAGTTATAATTGTCAAGCGAAATTGATTTTCTAAATTTATTTAGTATTATTGTAAAAATATTTAGTTGATTATTTAGTCAACAAAATTACTTGGTGGAATTGTTTATTTACAAAATCGTACGTCCAGAGAATATTTTTCTGCGTGATCATTTTGTTTTAATGATGTTAATTTAATGGATTTTCATGGCGTTATCAATAAAATATTTTATTGATCAATTATCAGCTTTGCGATTTAACTGATTTAACCAAATTTTGTTTGTGTGGTGCGTTCAGTACACTTACCGGCAAACGGAACGAGGTATTAGGATTCTGTTTGTACATATCGGCCAACATTTCTGTGAGATTCTCATCCAAACTGCCATTTTCGTCGACGATATAGACCAGCAAAGTTGTCAAAGTGATATCTGCCGATGATATCACCGTTTCGCTGCACTGATTCGGATCGAACATCACTCGTTCAAAGGAGACATTCCTGCAATTTATAGGAAAACGATTTTATCGTGATTTCTTAAATAAAAAAATTAAATCGACATAGAAAATAATGTCAAATTTTTAAGAAAAAGAACAATAAGCGAATAAAGAAATGGATGAAAACAGATTATGCATGTTTACTTGTTCTGTTTCAATTTATTACGTAATTAGGGGGTATTGATCTGCGAAAAAAGTTGACTCATTTAATGGATTTATAATTTCCAAACTGATGAGCAATTGATGATTAAAGCGTTAAATCGAATGAAAATTGGTACGACTCCAGCATCATTTAAAAAACGAGGAACATTTTGATATGAAAAATGATCATTTTACAGAATAATTTTGCTCAATAACAAAGATATGCCATAGATAATCAGTTAAAAAATCGATTTAAACTCAAAACTTATTACGACTGACAAAAGTGATAATATTCATTAATAAGTTACAATAATGTTTACATACTCAGTCCGCTGTAAGTCGATTAATTTAGCATACTTATCTGACGAGTCTCTAGAAATAATATAAGATCCCGCACATCAAAGTATCGCTTTATACACACGGCGATAGTCATAATACGTTCAATATTTATAAAAGTAATAAATTCATAACTGTTACGAGAGCTTATATTCTTCACTGTATTATTATTAAAATAGTTCCAGTTCGTTGTAATCTTAATCGTATATTTCCCAGCGGAAATACAAGAGCATTATAAATTATAAATTACACGATTTCACACAAGCATGACGTTGAAATAGAGCCATGAATCAACACAAATTAAATATTCTTACAAACCTTATTTTGTATTTCAGTCAATTTAGAATTTCACCTAAATGTTATTTGTTTTTGAAATAAAGATTTATCTGGCCCCTGTTTAATGTTATGAAATTATTACAACATTAATTGCCCAATTAATTAACAATCGCAAAACGTTCGGAAGCAATTCTAACATTTATTATAAAAATGGATTATCGATTTGAATGCACACTCACGTATCAGCGTTCGTCATTAACAGTTTAGCCAGGTCTTCTCTAAGGATCTGCAGCTTGGCGCAGACTTCGCCGACCGGGGCATCGATATCAATTTTTACTCTGGGTAGTGTGGGGGGAACAATGACATTTGTAGAGCTAATAGTCGTAAAAATAATCGACGGCTGCGTGATTTCATCACTGGCTATTCGGCCCTCAATTTCATCATCGGTGCTTCCTATCGTAGTCGTTGTCATTGCCATAGTCGTAGTCGTTGTCGACATCAATACACTAGTCGTTAACACAGTAGGTATGGTGGTACTCTGCAATGTTGGCAGTTCCGTTCCCTCGTGAACTGTGTTCGTGCTTTGTGACTCAGTCGAGCTTTTGTTCTCCGAATTCGAGCTCGCGATGGAAGACATGGTCATTGGGGTCATGGGTTCAGTGGTAACCAAGCCTGGAGAATCAGTAATGTCTTTCGAAGTGTCGTCTTTATCCAAAGTGGTGGTAACAGGAGTTGTGGTAAACTCTTCGTTGGTTTCCGAAGCTACCGAGCTTTGGGTGATGGTATCTTCACCTGAGAAGGTAACTGTGGTTTGTTCGATGGTTTGTTTGGAAGCTGCCGAAGTCATTTCCGCATTCGACACTTGTTCATCTAAATGAATAACTTCAGCATCGCCTGTGGTGGAGGACTCTTTGATTGTAGTGAAATCCGTGAGTCCAACGAATTCGTACTCCACGTTGGACGGAGTAGGCTGGGTCTTTTCGAAGCTTTCTAGCGCTAGCTTGTCATCGGAAGTGTTAATGTCAGCTAAGGAAACTGTCTGGGATTGCTCCCTGACGAGAACATCTCGAGAAGAAACTGGTTCCGATGGGGAAGTTAGAGTAACGAAAGTGGTTTTCTTCGTGGAAGCTTCAGCCGAAGAACTACTAGCAGAGGAATTGACTTCCTCCGAAGCTTTGCTGAGACCATTTCTTACGACACTATTGACAGTGCTGGAATTAAGACTCTTGGTAGAAAAGCTTGAATTGGTTTCCTCGCTGAATTTGACGCTGCTCTTTCCTTCAACGTTTCTGGGTAGGATAATGGTAGCGATGGTCGTAACATTCAACGTAACATCGTTGGTCTCCAAACTGTTGTAACTCGACAGGGATTCGGTAGATGTGGAAGTAATGGGCTCCAAACTGCTAGACAATTTCTGATGACTCACTTTTAGTTTCGACGCGCTTTTGTCGAAACCTGCCTCGGTGACCGCGTGCAATTTGCTGTTCTCGAGCTTACGTCTGCCAATTGTATTCTCGTACGCCGAACTTTCTTCAGTGGTGCTAACCGTTCTTGATTGCCCCGACGTGGTGGTCGTCTTGCTGATCTGTTGTATTTTCGAATACGGGTAAGGCTTCGACTCCTCCACTGTTTTATCAGCGAACGTCGTCCAATTGTTTGGATTCGATGGAGACAAATCAATGGTGCGGCCGTGAGAGGTCGGATTTGCTTCTTTCTCATTATCGTCCTTAACGTCCGCCTTATTCAACCGGGTGATTTTCAGTGATGGCGGATGATTGGTGGTGGCGGTAACGGGTACTATTTCCACTTCGTTCTTCGGCCCGTAGTTGCCGTCCTCGACTTCGTCCTCGTTTTCCAAAGTATTCGCATTCTTGCTGCCCAAATTTTTGTCCGGCTTTCTCTTCGCGTCTTTGCGAAGATTGTTGTTGACATTCGTATCGCCGCTTAGCGAAATGGCTTCCGGTTGCGTGATAGCCTTTTCGTCGACGATTTCCTGGAAGCTGGCGGTTTTGCCTTCGCTGTGGGTCCCGGTGAATTTTGAACTCGCATACTCGGGCGGCTGGTGCTTCCTTGTCGCTGCGGTGTCTGTGGTTTCCGGAGTCGGGCTGTTGGGAGTTTCGGCGGTTTGGTGTGTCTTGGACACATCGATCGTTACTATTGTGGATACTTCATCGGCTGCCGACGGCTCAGAGGGATCCGCGGTGGTTCGTTCGATCTGGTCCCGCGGAATCGTCGATTCAATGTTGAGCAGCGTTTGCGTCGCCTTGACGTTGCTCTGGTTTGGTGAGGCAAAATCCTCATCATCCGGGCTGATCCTTTGCAAAATGGTTCGGCCGGTGGTGGGCGTTTCTTGAGTGACGGTCGTCCTAGTCGCTTCGGTCAGGTGGTTTACGAAGAGAAGCAGGAATAGTGCTGAAAATAAACGAATCGAATTGATGTAATACATATTAATGAGCGCGAATTATTAAAGGGTCGAAAGCGAAATGCAAATGGACTTATTAAACATTGATGGGCGATTAAGATAAATTGATGCTCGACGAGATTATTTCTAACAGAAATATCGAATAAAAATAATTGTCGCCTGAGAATTGCGAGCAACAACGAAACATAAATTATTGTATGTGTGCGAATGGATGAGATTATATAAATATTAACTGTCAATGCGCCGACTATTACCTTTTTTTTCCAACTATTTTCAACATTACGATCGGCTACAAGAGCCGGATAATCCAATTGTCGAAATGTTTAATGGCAAAGAGAAAAGCCGGTATAAATGGAATGCATAAAGTTGCGAGCAACAGACGTACATTTGTCGATAATAATGCAACACCGAACGCGACCGGCAAGATTTTTCGCGACGATTTTATTTGCCAGCCATTCTTTATGAATAATGTATGCGTATTACTACGTATTGCGGGAAAAGTGCTTTACCGTCGACCTCCCTTTACTTTGTTTCGCGAAATATTTCATGAATCCAGCGGCTCGCGGATTTACTTCCAAGGTCCCGTCCGGACTTATTCGAAATGCGAATGAGTTATGAATGTTTGTTGCTCGCCGAGTGACACTTAATCGTACGACGAATGAGTTATTTTTTAACTCCGTCGTCGAAAAATGAATCACATATTTATGCATATTCCATTACGTTTGAATAATCTTCGCGTCCATTTTTGCCCGTTGTTTTCATTAACGCATTCACGTCGCAAATTTTCATCGATAATTCCACACTCGCGAATCCAAATCGTTAATTCTTTTACTTAATACGGCCACTTTTGTCGACACTCGCGTCTCTCAAATGTTTCGTTACAATTGCATTCTTCGCACGCTCCAAAGGAAAACGAGTTCATCAATTCGATCGAGGCTGCTTTGTGTTTTTTCCCCGAGTGCTTTTGGTATGAAAAAATAATTGAAGCGAATAATTGGAGAACGAAGAGCGGATGGCCGTTGAAACGAGCTTAATCGAAATAGCAGTAAGAGGATCTCGTGATACTTGTCAGTGCAATTCGCGGGGATTAAACAAGCAGCGATGATACCACACGGCGTTATTGTGACAGTTATGAAATTTATATATAACCGCAATGCGTTTGCGAAGCGGAATCAGCTGTCCATATCGGCGCGAATCGGGGACGCGAGGGCACGCGATGAGCCTTCCGCATAATCCCGAGGTTGATTTTCTATTCACGGGCGCGCGGACGAGCGCGGCATGCCGAGCGCGCTCGCGCACTTCAGATTCTCATGAATAATCGAAACACACCGGGTAATTCCCCGTCGACCAGTTTCCCTGCCGGCGAATCCGCTAAAATCATTTTTTCCCACCCGTCTTTGTACGATGTCTTTTCATTTAGATAATGCACCCTTTGGCACGTATTTCTCTTTTCAAGTCATCAAAATCACTTAAATTATATCGAAGTAAATGATTCAACTATTAATTGCAATCATTATTTAGGAATTATTGAATAGAAATTACTGTCATGAGTTATGATATCAAATGGGTGTATTCAATCAAAATCTCACGTTACTAAATATCATACGAATGTATTATCAAGTGGGTGTATCAAAACATTATGTAATATATTTATTCGTTTAGGTATTTAAAAATAAGTATATATTTTTTAGAATATATAAGGTCGTGTTGTTAATAAGTTTGTTTAGCGATCAATTTTAGTTAGCATAAAAAGCTTTTCGTTTTCTATTATTTTATTATTGAACGGGTTTGCGGGAATCGAAAAAATTGCGAGGAAAGCAAATAATGATATTAAAATTGTTACTCTAAAGTGAAAATGGGTTTCTCGAACACACTCGCGTTAGTGTTCCTGGAGAAGAAACATTTTTTTTTGTTTTATTATACTACGCAAACATAATTCCGAACGAAAGCACAAGATGTTTATTTAAGACAAGTTGGTTGTGCGTCTTGGAGCAACGACAAGGTAAGCAGGAAATTGTCCCGCGGATGTAAAATTATGTGGTTTCTCTGGCCGGTCTCTATTGTTAAATAAGTACAATGAAAGCGCATTCTGAAATGAAATTTTTCGGTTCGTTTGTTTAAAACATTTACATGGTTATTTATCCTGCAAACGACTTGACAGCGTAACTTTATTTACACAGAAACGGGTACCATAGATAAAATTACTTTACGGTGGCGAATAGCTGTCGAGTGAATGACTGTTTTCGTTGAAGGTCTTATATAAATTGAAAATTATTTACGTTTTTGTTGTCAAGTAAGTTGCAATAACCAAAAGTAACAATCGAAACGACACATTACAAACTGTAAAATTTTAAATGAACAATTGATAACTATCTGAATAAAAAATATTAGTCAAGTTATGATTTTTAATGATCAATTGTTTTATCGTATTATCGTTTGATTTGATCTCAAAGACGAGATTCAAAGGTAAGAATAATTGATCGGTTTTTATTATACATTATAAGTAACTTCATAAATATTTAGATCTGATCTGATTTAATCGATAATGATTGAATTTTACAAATAACTGAACAGATCACATCAGATTCAATAAATTTTTATTAAAATTCATAAATAACTAATGAGATCTGAACACGTTCGACGCATTTTTCATTACTATCTACCAATACTACTTTTTCGCAAATTACTTATAGATGTAGATTAAGACTGATCAATCATAATCCCATTTTTGATATCCAATCGCAGGTAACGAAATTGATAAATTACGAGCATAGTTTCATGGGCGATTTTTTAAATTAGAACCAAGACGATCAAAAAGATAACATATTTTCAAATAGAATTCCATCGCAATCAAATCTTTGATTTCTCGTCGCTGTACAGCATCGCGTATTTAACAAAGATGACATAATCAAGCTCACGTTACATTACCTATACATAATTCATAGACAAAGTTACGCAGCGCAAATAATGACGGTCGTTATTTCACATTCCAGATCTTGAATACGCAGATCGTCATCTAAATACGCACAAGTGGATCCAAAACACACGCACGCGTCAAATCGACTTGGATCAACTCGGAAAATCGATTCGATTTCATTAAACGAAAAAAAATACCTCCAACTTGCGATTGTAGAACTGGTCGATTTGCGCAGAACAAACGTAATCTCGAATCGCGTTAGCGCATTTTCGACTGCAAAAAAAAGAGAAAAAGATAAAAAAAAAGACCAAGACGAACGCAATTAAACGAGCCCGTGCGATTCGCGCGGGATTGGATTATTCATCGAGCGAGCCGTATGCAAAACCGATGAAATGCAAAACGGGATAATCTGAGTCCGCCCGGCAAACAACGCGATCAATCGTCTAATTATCAACTCCGGGTGAATTGAATTTTTCGCGCGGCGCGAGGCAACGCCTCGCGCGACGAAACGCAAAGCTAATTAAGCGGTCGCGATTGCGCGCCGGCCTTTGTTTAGCGATCGAATTAGCTCGCGAAACCGCGACAATCGAGAGCCGGACGGCAATTGGTCCCGCAAAAGCGCAAACCTTGTCGGGCTGTTTGCGCGCCAATGTCAAATCCGGGTTATTCCGAGTCTTCGGCGACACTCGGCCGAGGCGCTCCGGGCGGCTGCGCATCGTGAAAGCCCGGCTGCGTGACGTGTCGCAATTACCGAAGCAAACTTGACGAGCATTGAAACACATTTAATTCACTTGGCGAGCGGGATGAAAGGAACTTTGTTGCAGTTGACTCACAATGAGAACAATGGCAGATATAATGATTTACGTTATAGTTTTCGATTCCCTTTTGCCAACAAAGAACTCCGATGCCTTTCAATTGTTCAACGGCTTTCCGTTTGCTTATACAATTTTTACGGTTAATCAACGAGACGGCGAGGCGCGTGGGTGTGCGTTTTTCGGATGCTTTCTTTTACTGCGAATTCACGTGGATAACGATTTGCGGCTGGATCGGGTCGGAGGAAATCAAGATCGATTTCAATAATTGCTTCATCTTAAAAGATGAAATAACTTGTATAAATTATATACATTTTCCAATCGTTTATATTATTGTTTCGTCGCTTCTTCATTTTAAAACTGTAAAAATTTTTTGCAAATTTATTATTAAATTGAAATACTGGACAACAAAATTGTTTTTTATTTCAAATGGTGTGTCGTCGTTGGTTAAATTTTAAAGTTCGACTTGAATTTTATATATTTCGAGTTTAAAAACTTTTCCTACAGTGACTGATTAATTTGATTAATTGACCAGTTCAAATATTTCTAAACAGTCAAATCAACGAGTCTATAGTAACTAGTTTATTAATTCATTTCTTCCAAGGTATGAAAATGTAAAACAAACTATGTTTTAAAAAGTTGCAAAGGAAAGCTGCAAGACTTCCACTTAAGCATTTCATAGATATCTCAACGAATTTCTTTCCTTTCGACGCAAGGCAATTTCATTCATCACGTCACTTGGAAATTAAGAAAAAAGTTTCTCCACTAAAAACAAATATACACGTTTCTTATCAACAATATTTTAACTCGTTTAAGCAATTTGCCATTGGCGCGTGCAAAAGAAAGGAAGACGGAAAGGAGGGAAAAAAAAGAGAACTCACCTGGGTACTTGTACTCGCAAAGCGGGAAAGGCAAAAGTTTGGAATTGTTATCGAACAAATCATTTTGAATTGCAATTAGTCCGGGATTGTAAGACGAAGCGTGTTTCGCGCAGTGTCGTAAAAATAGCGGCCGCGCGGCGCATTGTGCCGTATAATGGTTATTGTTCCAATTGCTCCACAAAGAGCGATCACGGAAACATTTCTTTGTGCGATGCAACGCCGCTATTCTAACGGAACGCCGCGTGCTCCTACAACCAATCTTTCGAGATGGAAGCAAATTAAAAGCCCATTAATGTGATTCAACGATGGCTGACATATCAACGGATTCATACGTCTTGACGTTTTGCGACAAACGGAACCATTGAAATGAAAACTTCTCGAAGAGTTTAATATTAGATATTTCTTAAAGAAGCGACCTGTTTTAAGGTGTTACATTGCAAAAACAAGTCTTATTTAAAATTACTTTTAACAGAATAGATGGTAAAAGTGATTTATATTAAAATACTTGTCATTTAGTGGACGCAAATGAGTGACTAAACGACTCAAAGTAAGTCACTTTGTTTTTGCAGTGCACTTATTTAAATTATGGATATTAAAAAACAGAGTTGTGTACACGCACAGAAACGCTCGCGTTGATTTAACTAAATAAATTTTGTTAAATAAATTTTGTTAAAACATGTTTGTTACATCAAACGAAATTTCGTTTCAGCCAAAGTACTTTTGCCCTGTTTCTTTATAAAATCAATGAAACCTTTTTGACTGAGCGCATGCACAGTCTACCTCGTGGTATCAATCTTTTGTTAATTCAACAAAATCCATGTTTCATTCAAACAATTCTATTAATAAAAATGAATGCATGATTTCAACAAAACAAATTTTCTTGGTTCCATAACAACCAAATTATTTTGTTCAGTTGACAAATTTTTGTTGATTCAACAAAACACTTCTGTGTGTATAAATATTAAAAACGGGGAAAAGGAAGATAGTGCGCACAATCGGAATTATAGTTATCAAACTTCTTGAATTATTGTTTTAATAACGAAAATTGCGAGAAACAGCTCAAATGACATTATCAGTGACGCATCACGTCGGAACTATAAATGCATCATGCACATTGTTGTAATCATCACCATACGGTTCCCTGCGTGTCGAATGAGATAATTATTGAATCGAAACTAAACCAAAGGAAACAGCGTTATTGTTATTTGATAAGTGAAACGCGATTATGACCGCCGGTGACGGCAATATTATAATGCCGAGTTAACATTAATAGGATTCACAATAATCATGGGGGAATGGCACGGTACTTAATTAAGTGACTGCTCGCGCGCGCTATGTGTGTCAATGGTCAATTACAGGGTCGTGCAGGGGAATGCACAATATTTTGAACGGTAATAAACAGCGCGAGCAAGGAAGCAAAAAATGACATACTGCTTTTTTTTTTATTTCTTTTTTTTTCGCCGCTCTCGTGACGCACGACACAGTGGTTTGCATAATTGTGCTTATTCCGTCCCCGTCTAGACGCATTCCTTTGCTCGCGCGCTCGGCTTTACGTGGGATTTTCGACCGGACGGACGGAACAAAGTCGGAATAAGAAAAGGAGCCGAGTGGGGGGGGGGGGGTTCGGAAAAGGAATTTGAAATCCGCCGGCGCTCGCCTTTCAATTCAACTTTCTTGCCGTTCGAAATTGGGGTTGTATTTTCCGTTCGCCGCCGCAATTCTGATGATATTTTTAAAAAAAATGAACCCCCCCCGCCCTCCCTTTTTCCTTTTACATCGTTAATTGTATGGGGTTCTGCCTTTCTTACTACTCTGACGCTCCCCCCGACACGCTGTGTGTGACG
>JABFOV010002802.1:0-18494 GCA_022817685.1 Aradophagus sp. ZL-2020 | reverse complement strand
GGCAATACCTTCGGCAACGTTTGGCAGTGCCTGCCGCATAGTGTGGCTGAACGTTTGGGACTGTGTGGCAGGGGGTGTGGCTCAGGGCGGCCCACAGTACTGGCCACAACATTTTTTTTCTGCGCGGATCGTGCCGCCTCGCAAACTTTTCCATTCTCTTCTTCCTAACTGCATTAATAACCGATTAATGTTCGCGTTTTGCCGAAGTTGCACCAATGAAATGAGGCAGGACGATTGTCCGCACGACAATGACGAAGAAAGATGGTTTGAGGGCGTGTGGGTAGCTGACGAGATTCAGCAGGCCGTTAAAGTTGGGTACAAGATCGTCTGTGTTTTTAAAATATGGCAGTATAATACGGTACAGTTTAACGATGACGCAGGGGGGCGTGGATTATTTGTCGATTACATATATAATTTTTTTAAAATCAAGCGGATGGCCCGAAGAATGTACGTCAGAAGAGATGAAAAATAAATATATTGCCCATTACTTGGACGTGAAAAAGATTTTACTCGAAAAAGACAAAATTTTTAAAAACTCTGGATTACGGTCTGTAGCGAAGCTGTGTTCAAATTCTTTTTGGGGTAAATTCGATCAACGTGATAACTTAGAGCAGGTAATAATTGTTAAAACGCTAGAAGATTTGCTTGAATTATTATTAAACCCTGAATACGAATTGTCGTCTGTTTTACCGGTCAACGATGATACTATGTATATATATCTTATAAAAACATCGCAGAAACCGTCCACTCATCACCTGCTACAAACGTTGTAATCGCAGTTTACACAACCGCACAAGCCGGTTTAAAACTGTATTCTTATCTTGATAAACTCGCATTTTGTATTATGACACCGATAGCGTTATATATGTCAGCAAGTCCGGCGCGTACAAACCACGGACGGGGAATTTTTTAGGTGACATGACGGACGAATTGAAATGCTATGGTGAGGGAAGATATATTAAATCATTGGTATCCGGAGGTTCAAAATTTTATGCTTACGTTATACAAAAACCCGACAGTAGCGTTTACGAAGTTTGTAAAATAAAAGGTATAACGTTACACTACGCTCATTCACAAACATTAAACTATAATTCAATCAAGCAACTTGTTGTCAGTTTCTACGACGACAATGACGAATACAAGGACGCTGCCGAGTCAACGACTGTAACATACAATGCCATTCGACGCACACCTTATCACGACGTTATCACCAAACCCTCACTGTATCATTTCTTTCATTGACTATAGTTGTATGTGTTGTAAAAATGTCCTTTTTCAGGATATGATAAACATGTGGGTTTCCGGGTATCGGGCGGTCAATGAATGCATGTGCAAATATCATCAACGAAACGCGTTGCGCATTTTGCTGAGCACTAACCTCGACACTTACCCACAAGGTTTTCTAAAATCTTTTGAAGAAATGATGTACCGGCGGTCGTACGGGTGGTCCGTTCACTGTATAAACAAAGTCGTGTTAGACGAAACCGCTCCAGGCTCGGACGTGCTTGATCTTATCCCCGATCATGTTATGTTATTGCATACACGATTTGCGGTACTTTGTAAAATATCTTGAAATTATGTTTATAGAAAAAGTCGCTCCTAATAAAAAACCATCTTCGTTATTTTTTCAAGCCTTGAAATTAATTTTCAATCACAGAGATAAGATCAATGGCGACGCGTTAATCGAAATAATAAATAACAAGTTTATCTTCGTAAATTTTTCACAAATATGTTTTTTTTTTTTTTTTTGTAAAAATGTTTGTAAACCTTGACGATATTACAATAGATAAATTACTACATATTTTTGGAATCCATAGAGCGCTCGGACTACGTTGTGTTTTTCACGCAGTACGCAACGGTTTTAGTGCAGAAGTGTACGAGTCCGTAACCGAATATATTATAAGTTTTTATGACGGACCGCGTCGCGACGAGATGCGAGGGTTAATTAACGGATACTTTATAGAGCATTTTACGGGTTTCTCATGGTCCGGGATAACGTTCCCAATTTATGAAATATTTCGTGTCGTTTGTACCATAAAGCATATTATCAATTTAATAAACGACAGTAACGTAGAGGTATTTAATGTACAGGAGGGGGAAAGTTCATTTCGCGTTCAATAGGTAGTTTCATGTACGAATTACATAAACACTTATATCTAACATCTGTAAATATTATTAAATATCATAGCTGTATTATCGACCGTTCGCTTTTATTTAAATCTTTGTTAAAAATAACGGTCGAAAAAATCCTGAATTTAGATAGCAATAAGGAACATATTTGTAACGTTCATTCTTTTCTCGATGACAATGTGTTAAGTTTAATACCTGAAGAATGTATGATAGATTTGTTAGGTGTTGAAAAAAATAAAAAATTCATAAACGATTGTATTAACGACCCAACGTTTTGCAGATCGCATCTCAAAAACATGTACGCAAAGTGTTCTAGTTGTAAAAAAAGGAGATCGTTGTTTTCTTCAGCGCTTGTAACCGTCCTTAAAGCACGACATAGATTTAACGTAGATATTATATATGAATTAATAACAAACGATATCTTATTATTAAATTCGGATCAAATGTATGTCTTTAATACAAAAATAATTGTAAATCCGTCGGAGAGTATGTTGTCAAAAATGTTTACATTTTTAAAACTGGGGTTAATTTTATGCGTATTAAACACTTTGGCGCATTTTCAAAATCTTATTAGTTATTCTACGTTTTGTTGTATTAGAACTTGTTACGATCAAAAATTATTGCTTTCAAACGATTATTTTCAACAAATGGATAATACGAACGATGATTTTCAAAATGATTTCAAAGGGTTCGCTTGGAAAAAAAAATTACATTCCCGGTTTACAGGCATTTAGAAATAATATGTTTCATTACGACCCTAGTTGAAATGATAAAAATTGGTTATATAGCGGACGCATAGATAAAAGAAGAAGTCGAAAACTGTAACAAACTATTGTAATATTTGGTTATAATAGAATCGATTATAAAATACATGTATGTCTGTTTTCATTTTTCACCATAACAATGTAATATTATAAGGTGATAATAAAAGCATCTTAAATCGTTACCCTGTCTTATCTGTAACGTGAACCTTTTAAAGTCTACTCGTTACCACTTTCTGAAAATCGAGGCTTTTTTAATTTCGATTGCCTTAGGTGTGTGACGTTTTTAACGACTTTTGTCAGTTTTGCACGGCTCGACTTAACGGGTTTGTTGCGACATGAGCGCGTGCCGATACATCGGCTGCGTAGCCGAAGTTGAGTCGGGCGGATCGGTACTGCCGCTTGCACGCGGCTTTACTGCGCGTACGGTGCGTGGAGTATCACGTGTGCGACCGTTGTGATACTCCTCAACGGGAAGATAAGGCGCTTCAGATCGACGACAGCCACGTATGCCGCTACGCGTGGCTGTCGAACGATCTTTCCCTCGAGCCGCGGAAGACGGAGAATTTACGGTGCCGGAAGCGCGGGAGGCGTTTTTGCGGAGTTTATAACAGATTTACCAGGTTGTAGTACCGGCTATCAGGCTTGAAGCCAGCCGTCTCCCCGTCGACGAGCCAATGGACGTCGACTGAAGTCCGCGTGACTTTATTGTTACAAACTATGTAAAGTTTTTCGGGGGGGAATAACGTTTTTAGCGGGTGCGCGCATTGTGCACGGCCTTAGTGATCATGCTGCTCGTAATATTCGCACGCCTTGTTCGGCCGTCTTCGCCAGCGTCGCGGAAACGCGCAAGCGAGTCGCGCCCGTTCGGTCGTCTTCGCCGGCGCTGCGGAAACGCGCGAGCGCGGCCCCAAGCATCGCCGATCGGCGGCCGCTAGTTTTCATCCCCCACCAAGCGCGTGATCTCAATCCCCTCAAACCTACGCCCACGCCGATCGAGCTAAGTAGCTCTAAAACATCTCTCCCGTAATCACGCGTCATAGCTCAGTGGTCAGAACCGCTGAGTTATCACGCCGGGGACTCGGGATTAGAAAAACTAATTTTAAAATAATTTAGTAATAACTGAATATTACATTATTATGTTACAATATCATTATTTAAATTAAAAATAATAACAATGACATGTTTTATGTTAACATTATCAAATATTTTTTAACATTATTAACTATCAACAAAATTTTGTGTATATAATTGTTATTTAAGATTAATCTTAGAGGCGAGTTAAATATATTCGAAGTTGAATATTTATAATTTAATATTAATATAATTAAAATTTTATTATTGAACATTTTTTAAATTGTTATTATTTTGCAAATATATTGTAAAAGTTCTCATTAATGTAAAAAAAGCAACTATTTAAAATTAATAGCTGACTCACGGAGAGCAAACATATAGATTAAAAGATTAATTCATATGGATTAATTTTCACATGCAGACAAGTTCTATACAATAAAATAAAACGATGTTATGAATGAAGTTTTTATTTTATAATAAAATTCGTATAATTAAATATTGTTTGTTACACATTCGAATAAAATCTAGTGGACGATAACACGTTACATGACGTGTTATCGTGATTCGTCACGTGACAGCGTGCAGATCGTAGAAATAACTTTATAAATGAAACAGCGATATTTTCTGTAAACGATATTGAAATCGGTGTTTCCTTATTATTGAAATCTTGTAACAGATAATAAGGAATGTAAGTATAAATATATTATTAATAAATGTCTTTTATATTTATATATTCGTATTTTTGGAACAGTATATTTGAAATAGGCATACTTTCTTTTCTGTGCGTATGGAAATTGTTAGCAACACCAGTATAAATAATATTTTCATACTATTTTTTTCCGTCTACTGTCATCATTTTTTTCTTTTAAGCTTGCCCTTGTGGAAATAAAATTGTTAGAAACAATGTTTTGAATAGATTTGTCGTTATTAACTGTAGCGTTCGTTTCTTTTATATATATATTTATTTTTTTTTTGAATTTTTTTCAATTGTTATGATTTCGTCAGATTCAAGGTCAAGGCTTTTTTGTTTTAAGGTCAAGACTTTTTTATCTGAAATAATTAAATTTTTTTGACTCAGGAACCAAGATATAAATTAAAAATCAAAATTTTACAATCGGGTAATAACAACGAATAACAAACAAACAAAATAAAAACATCATCGCCAAAACAGCAATATAGGCTACCTAAATACATCGTATTTTGGTGAGTTACGATCGTTGATAAATTTGATCATATTTTGGTCAGTTACGACGGCCAAAGAATTTTTCTCAATAATTCATACAACACTACCTGTACGTACTTACATTTTCACGGCTGTCCAATTGATGTTTAAATCAATCGGTTTGTGATCATACTCGGTACTTATGAGCATGAAAACAGGATCACTGCAGATCTAAACGGAAAATAAGAGGAAATGCGAATGCAAAGATGATCCGAGCAGAGTTTTATTATGCATCGTATCTATATTATACATCAGCCGTGGGCATTTCATGATCTCAGACACCGAATAGATTTTAAATTTATCTCAATGGCCCCCACTTTATACCCACGCTTTTTTTCGCTCATCCGTGTTAAATAGTGCTAAAACCCTCAAGACACACTCAAAAGTTTACTTTGTGATATAAATTATTATTACCCATGCTGTTAGTTCCATTGATTTTATTATTTTTTTTAACTATTGTATATATTAAAAAAAATGTACTTACATACATGCACGTTCGGTGCAAAAGGTGTTTGATCAAAATATGATCAAATTTATCAACGATCGTAACTCATCAAAATACGATGTATTTAGATACGCCTATATTGATTTTCGGCGATGATGATTTTATTTTGTTTGTTTGTTATTCGTTGTTATTACCCGATTGTTAAATTTTGATTTTTAATATATATCTTGTTTCCTGAGTCAAGGAAATTTGATTATTTTAGATAAAAAAGTGGATAAAAAATTCCACGTCGATCCAATTAGATTTGGTCCACCCAAAATACATATTCCTTTCCCCCGTGTAGTACTCCGTGTGGGACCGTGTAGAACACATGCTCCAAATGTATCGAATACGAACACACTTTGATCACATTACATAAGCTCCATATATAATAAAACTCTACTCCGATCGTCATTCCGTCCGCATTCCTTTGTGTTTTCGCGATTAGATCTGCAGTGATCCCATTTTCACGCTCGAACATACCGATTATGGTCACAAACCGATTGATTTAAATATCTATTGAAAGGCCGTGAAAATGTACTATCGTGTTGGATGAATTAATGATAAGAATTTTTGATCGTCGTAATTGATTTGTCGACGATCCTAATTGACTACCCAAGTAAAAAAAATTTAATTATTAATTTGATCAAATGTGACCAACTAAAAATTAGAATCGAAATGATCAAAATTGATTCGATTCAGATCAAAATAAAATACAGTCTATGTCATTAATTGTGAATAAAATTGGATTCATTAATCAATAAATATTATTCGTCATTGATGGATCAAATTTCTATTTTTTTTTATTCTGAAACTAATTAGTTTTGATCATTTCCATTCCGATTTTTGGTTGGTCACATTTGATCATATTAAGACCGAAACTTTTTTTACTCGGGCAAAGTATGATCGAATTTGTCGACGATCATAATTAAACAAAATATGATCAAATTTTTCGACGATCCTAACTGATCAAAATATGATCGATTTAGATACGCTGATTTCAAAGTGAGACGATGATCTAAAAGTGATCAAGATCTATTTCGATGAGACCTATTTTTGATCTGTCTAGATCGTGTGAGGTCTCTCTTGAAATATGATATTTTGATCTGTTGGTATCGTCATCCAATTTGATCAATTTTTGATATAAAACGATCATTTTTTTTTAACTCGGGTTATATTGTATTTTATCTTTTTAATCCAGTGGAAATAGAAACTAGGAATTAATTAATTCATAATTAATTTTATATCATTTTATATTTCGTCATAACAATAAACCGACTGTAACCGGTTGTGCAGCTTACTATATTTCTCTTCATCTAATTGGAAAACATATGTATAGCCATCTTATTTTAAACATTATCCTTATTGACTGTTCACTTCAAAATTTTTACTCCCGACTGTTTACACAAGAACGCTTCCGCGTGGAAAAAAGGTCTGTGGCAAGACCTGTGGCACGAGGTTATCACAGGCGCAGCCACAAACACGTCACAGGTGTAGCTCGGTTGGCCACGGGTATAGCCACGCTTGCCACAGATCGTCCCACAGCTGCTGCACCATGGCAGTGCTATGGCTCGTGGACAAAACCCACAGATCTCCCATGGCCTGGCTAGAAGCATGGCATTCTCTAAAACTATTATGGAATACTTCTTCATTTATACCATATTCCTAAACTAGGATTTTCTATTGAAACTATTTATATCAAGAGCTTATTCTAATGCATTAAAGGAGATTTTCTTTAGTAGATCAAATTTAATGAAATAACAACTTTGCTAATGTAAAGAAACGTTCTCACGTTTGAAAGAAATGTTCTCACATTTCTAATTCTTGATAAAATTAGCGATTAAATTCTATAAAAAAGTTTAATAAATGTGAAAAAATTGCAACTAATTAAACACAAATTGTTTCTAGTGATTTCCTTGTCGCTGAGATTTAATAAAAATTCTTTATCTATGAAAACAACTCTAAAACTAATACTATCGAAAAAACATATACATAGAATGAAAAATTTTGTGTAATACAGTGGTCGATAATAACTGAAAATAGGAAAAAAATTGAAAATTATGAAATTTACAATACTTAGTAATATTTTTTGTACCCAAGGTTTTGCAAAATTACTTTATGTGCGTAACAATATTTGAGAGTATTGTTCTGGTAGAAACATATCTTAAGGCTGACATTTTATGAACGATTGTACCATTTCTGTGGTTACATTTGTTTTTTTTTATATATTTATTTTTTTTTATAAAGCTATCTTCTGATAGCTGTTATAAGAAAAAGTGACTAAAAAATGCTATTTTTAATTTTTTTTACCCTCTAGATATTGTCAAAGAAACGCTTAATGCTTTCTGACATATTTTCTGATCAGAACCTACAATTTCAGACGGTAGCCGGTAAAAAATTTTATTTTACATAAAAAGTAATTTTAATTGATTAAAAATTAATGATGGCTTCAAATAAATGTAATTTTATTCATATCTATGTACACAAACATAATACTTTTTTATTCGTATCAAAAGATCATCTTAACAAACATAAATTTTTTCTTATTTATATCACAAAACTCTTATCAATCTATACAAACATAAATTATCGATTATTGATCATAAGTGAGTTTCGTACATTCATTGGTTGTAGCTTTTCGAATATTACATTTTAAATTATTCATTCAACTCGCGATTCCTTGTATTTTGTATCCGTCAAATCCACTCAGAAGATGTCTTTGTAGTCCTTGATTTTATCAGTTGTTAATTTTACCATTTCATCTGTCCTGCATACTCCACATAACCCAAAAATTGTGACAACCTGTAATTTATGACATGTATATAATTTTGTATTACCTTGATTTTTATATTTAAACAAGTTTTGTTAACAATATATTTGATTAAGTTAAAATATTAATAGCAGGATTATAATTGAAAAATAAGGACTTCAAAATTAAAATACATTTACTTCATTTTCAAATAAGGAAAATGTAATAAAATAATTGTAACGGCTTTTATAAAAACAAAAAAATTTTTTTTTAACAATCAAAATAAAATTGTATTTTTTCTTTCAAGTTTATTATTATTTATAAATCGAAATATTATAATATTACTATTTAATAATAATTTGTAAAAATAAATCATTGGCTAAAATATCAATTTGTTTGTTAATATTTGTATACTAAAACTTTTTATAATAAATACAAATAATTTTTTTATTACCTTTGTAGCCAAAATTCCGGCTCAAAAACGCTCGCTTATTTTGGTTCCATGATTCGCTTCACAAAAGCGTTTAATTTTTAATAAGTGCCAATGTTAAAGTTATGTTCTATTTGTAGAACACTTTAAATCATCGAGTGATAGCTTTGAAGGGTCGATGGAGCTAATTTTTTCTGCAGTTCACAAAAATAGCCGCGAAACACGTCTTCATCAAAAGACAAAAACCATTTTAACTTATTTTGACTACGTTGAACTTGTTCTTATTAAGCATTGGACGCCGCTCGTCTGTTTAGCGATTATTTAAAACAATTTCCCGTTCACTAAATCTAGACTTGTTTTGCAGAGCCCTGTTACGTATGATGATCCCCGTTTATTTATTTTTTGTTTCTGCCCCAACAAAAAGGCCATTGTTTGTTCTTCTATTTTTTGTTTTTTTTGTTTTTTTATATTTCAGGTTCCGCACGGTGTATGACGCCTGTTTATTTAAAACGAAGAATTGATTCGATTTTAGGTTTGATCATCATGTCCCGCTATTAATTTTGTTTGTTTTCTTTTATATTATTACTTTGCATTCCCTTTTTCTTAAAAACAAGTCTGGCATTAGATTGGTATGAGTTTGGCATTTGTCTGGTATCAAGTCTGGATCACAAGCGCGGGCCAGCCATTGGTCAGACGTAAGTCATAGTGTTGCCAGCTTATTTTGTATGGCAACGACATGGTACATATCTGGCAAGAGGCTGGCTCGCGCTTGTGATCCAGACTTGTTACTTTTTCGCGCGGGACGATTTAACAAAGTTGCCTGCACCTGTCAATTATTTTATTTTTGAATGTTAGATATATTTATTTTGTAGCTAGTTTCTCCTCCAAATATTTGCCCACTTCAATGATTCTTTTCATTTCTTTCTTTCGAACTTGCTCGTCCCTTTTGCCAAAAAAAGTTTCTTTTAGCAAACAAAATTTAATATCCCCGCTTTTTCGCTTTCCGCTACTCAGATCCCATCAACCGTTGGGCCATGCCTACGGGATGCTCCACAGTTTCCAGGCACCTACCAAGGTGTCCCAATACGGTGCCTCGACACAATAACATTATTTTGTTGCGAAATAAAGATAATTCGTTACAAAATGCGACTGCGTTACATTTACCTCGATTCGTCCCTAGTTGTTATACCTGATTGTAGTACCGAATATAATTATGACAAACTACATTCTTTATATTTGATCACACTTTCGGATGCCCACACGGCCCTGAGAAGGCCAGTCTGATCACACCATATCCGCGCGGACACACCTTGTTCCCGTTTTGGCGCAGCATCGCCCCCTAGTTTGTGCACCCGTGCTCCCTTATACCCGTATGACCCCAATATCACGTGATCCTTTGGCCGTTTCGGCACAAAACAGTCTTGTTTTTGTTACCCGTCTATCCGCGAACCGGTCGCCGTTTGAACTCCCATCTTCCGCCAGGAGCGTGCCGATAACATAATCAATATATAATCTAAATGTGTCGTTAATTTAGCATGCAAATATAGAAACGTAGACATCATAATAAGTAAGCATACTATGAAAAAAATCAATTAATTTTACTGGCATGTTATTACTCCGTACATTTTTGCATGCAGGTGATCGCTGCTAGAGTTAAAACATAACCACATCATATTTTGCCTTCAGTTTTAATTTTTTTAAAGTTGACTGTCTCAACTCTTCGAGGTTACAATTAAAAATATTTTTCTTAGTGTACATATGCATGTAAACATATTGGTATGAGATAAAAAGTTTAGAGTCAGAAGAAAGCATTAAAGATAAACGTACAAAAGAGACTGAAGATAAAAACAGATTTACAGATATTGGTATCAGTTACGATGGCTCTCGGCCAATTTTAAGCTATAAATGAAAACACGGATATGGTTGTGTTATCGATTCGATGAGTAGTGGTATCGAGTCGATTTATATTGGATTTCGATGCTGTATCTAAATTCTGTCAAGCTTATTAATAAAGTATTTTTCTTAGTGTACATATGTATATAAACATATTGGTATTAGGTAAAAAGTTTTACGCATAAAAATGTATGTATTTAAATTTCATACTAATTGGAAACAACGAAAGACTGATACCATCAGGTCCATGAATGAATATTTTGTGTACAGTAACTGGCATATATGATGATATGAAAGTTTTGAATTAGCCTGATGTTTGTCTTTGTGTTTTCTGCACCTATTTAAGCCTTCTGAACGAATTTTCGTGTAATTTATCCGTTATTTGTAATACATCAACAAAACAACATACAACAACAAAATATGGTTGCAACAGGAAATTTTCTGTATTTCTTTCTTTATTTATATGAAGTAGCTAAATCAGCGACTTAAGTCATTTGATTTGGGTCGTTAATTTATCGAACCATTTCTTTCAGTGTACATTTATTAGAAATTGTATTTGCACTTGAAACCTTCGGGGTTTCGTTTATATAAAAAAATTAATTTATATACAACATTTCTTTTAATTATTAAATAACAATACTAGTAATAATAGTCTTTTAAAAAATCAAAATTAAAGAAAATCAAAGTAAAATTATCAAAAATAACTATAATTGAATTGAAATAGATATCTTGGGTCCATGTCATTTCGTCGGGAGTAACTCGTCGGCGGACAACTCGTCGGGAACAACTCGTCGGCGGACAACTGGTCGGGAGGACAACTCGTCGGAAGGACAACTCGTCGACAATTTTAATTATTTCTTATGTTTTTCATTTTTCTTATTTATGTTACGTTTACATTTAACTACGTACTATTGTGGTTTTATTATTAAAAACGTATAATATATTTCTTTTAGTCAGGGGGGGCTCTGCACCCCCTGAAACCCCCCCGAATACTTACCTGGCACAGATGTCCCATGATAAGTAGGCAATTCCTTTTTTTTTACTTTTTTCTTGAAGACAATACGTTTACATTTAAACACGTTTTATTGTGGTCTACGATTTGTTCTCCCGACGAGTTGTCCTCCCGACGAGTTGTCCTCCCAACGAGTTGTCCTCCCGACGAGTTGTCCTATCCGACGAATTGTCCTATCCGACGAGTTGTCCGGCGCCCAGATATCTTCAGTCTGGATTTCTTTTGATCAATAATTATGATCCAAATCACAAAAGTTTATCATAAGATATCTAAAGTCTCTGTATTCTCATTTAATCTAGATTAGTTCGGGACAGGCGATATTTTCAGTTAGGCAGGATTACGAATTTGTTGGTTAATAATAATAATATTAAAAAAAATGTAAAAAAATGAAAAATTAAAAATAAAACAAATGTAAGACTCACGTGGTCGTCACTAACCGAGCCGTGGACTCTAATTGTATTAATCTGAAAGTAAATAAAAAGTATTTAAATTTATAATATTTAAGCCACGCAAAATGAACACAACACCTGCAAACAAGCACGCAGACTTTCTCTTGCGTTAAGTCCTAATTAAATGTCGTCATTCCTGACCCATTCAACTGGCTCAGCGACTTATTATGAGACTCCGGGCGTATATCCGTCCGTATGGGAGCCGAAACTGTTACAAAGTGTCAGCTCCGAGACGTTCCATCTTGTAATCTGAGATTAAGAAAACTGATAACACTTTAGTGCCTGATTGTTCCTTTAAAGAGATTCTACCGAGATAACCAGAGTGTCATGTGAAATCGTTTCAGACTTTGACAAGACCTCAGTGAAAATCGTTTCTGACTCCCAAAAAGTTCCGGGTTCTCTCGACAAAATTGCCCAAAGGCGTACAAAATTGAGAGCTAACTTTAGTAATTAGTTTTTACTCGCGGTTTGGCGTCTTTCGCAAAGAGATGATATTGGTTCGCCGTATGAGCTGATTCTGGCCCCGGGCACCCGACACACCCGATATACAATTTATCGAATTCACGATATGAATAGAACTACTCACGGACTTTGCAGCTTTCCAGCGTGCAAAGATGTTTTACCCGTTGTGGCCTAGATAATTCTACAAAGCAGACTGATTTTTCGTGAAAACTCGCATGCTATTTATAGCCAAAATTTTCATAACGTCATTTTCTTCTAGAAGTTTCTATTATATTATTTTATTTCTATCTTATTTTTCTGAAATTTTCTTGTTAATTCTATAAAGTGGGAAGTGGGAACCACCGTTCCCACTTCATGCAACAATTTATAAATGAATAATTAAAATATCGCTTTGATTTAAGTATTAGGCGAACATGCAATTCGAGGAGGTATTCGAAGTTCGATTCTCTAATTGATTTTTGATCATCTTTCTTACGCACGTGTACCTAATACATATCACCCTCGCGCACCAATACTTATACAGAAAAAGGTTCATCTGTGTTATCAGACCCGCGGCGTCAATTCATCGTTTTTGATTCTTTCCGATATATATGATTTTGAATAAAATTCTTTGATAATGTTGATTAAAGAACAACTCCAATTTTGATTTATAAATTGATCTTCAATAAAAAAAATAAAAAAATTTCTTTAACAAATCATACTTAATAAAACTAAACTAAACGAAAAACAATTTCTCTCATGCAGTATTGAGAAATAAACGGAATGAAGAAATGAACAAAATTATAATTCAAATTAAATTCAAATAATAATGGAACTAATAATAATAAAAAAAACTAAACTAAATCTTTGACAATTCAAATTCAAATCAAACTCAAATAATAACGGAATTAAGAATAATAACAAAAACAAAACTAAATCTTATTCAATTCAAAATAAACAAAGTAAAATTCAAACAAAGAAATGATAAACTCAAGCAGAGCTTTATCTTTTACCTTCCCAGCTTAGAGTATCCGGGCCGGAATCCAGGCTGAAATCCGGACTGGAATCCAGGCCGGAATCCGGCCCAGATTCCAACCCGGAATCCGGTCCGGATTTTGTATGCTTAATTTTTTTCGAATCTGAACCAATCGACGTGTACTTTTCTGGAATTTTTAAACGATTTCAAATTCTTAAAACGAAAAAAGGTTTTCTCTATACTGTAATAATAATAATAATAATAAAACATAATGTAAAAAAATAATAATAATGTATAATGGTATAAAATAATCCATCTAGTACACTTTACCGAAGATGTCCCGCGTGTTTAAATCAACCTAGTTCACTTTCCTGATCATGACTCGGATGACTAAAATTTACATAGTGCGCTTCTCTAAAGATGACACCGGTGACCAAATCCCCCTAGTGCACTTTCTTGAAGATGGCCCGGTTCACCAAATCCAATAGTGCTATACTCTGAACACGACCCGCGAGATCTAAATCACTTAGTGCATTTCCCTGAAGACTGCCCGGGTGACCAAACCCACCTAGTGCACTTTTTCAAGAGGGCCTGGGCGACCAAATCCACATAGTGCTATACTCTAAACATGACCCGAGAGATCAAATCCACCTAGTGCAATCCCTTGAAGTTCGCTTACTTCTACTTCCTTAACTTGACATGGATTCGGTCATTGTCAGGGAATCGCACTATGTGAATTTGATCACCCGAGCCATCTTTAGGAAAGTGCACTAGGTGGGTTCGGTCACCCGGGCCATCTTCAGGGAAATGCAATAAGTGATTTTTATTTCCCGGGTCATGCTTAAAAAGTAGCACAATTGGATTTGGTGATCCAGGACATCTTCAGGAAAGTGCACTAGGTCGGTTTGGTCATCTGGGTCATGATAAGGAAAGAGGACTAGGTTGATTTAGACACGCGGGACATCTTCGATAAAGTGTACTAGGTGGATTATTTTATATCATAATAACTTATTATTACTTTTGTTACATTAAATTTTATTATTATTAGTATTACATTATAGAAAAACATCTTTTTGTTTTAAAAATTTGACATCGTTCGAAAATTCCAGAAAAGTACACGTCGATTGGTTCAGATTCGACAAAAAATGAAGTATTCAAAATCCGGCCCGGATATTTTAAGCTGGGTTAGGTTGGTAAGAACGGAATCTACCTATACATCTAAACAAATATTCAATTTTGAAATGCTAAACACTCTTTTGCGATGGAAGATAATTGACAAGTTGTTGGTCCTCTTTGGAACCGTTAAATTTTACAGACTATTTATATATAAATTATTTCTTCATGTTTGTTTTGCTGAAATGTTGTCGAATTTATATCTTATGTGGGATATAACCTGAAAGGAACTTGTAGTTACATGAACCAACGGAGGGCGTAGGATTAACTATATTTTATGTGAGGGCAATTTGTGAAACCTGTGGAATTGTGTAAAAAAGATGTTTGTGAAATAGTATATTCCTGACATTAGCGAAACCAAACAACTTAGCAATAAGGATAGTGAAATAAAGAGTATGTAAATTAACGAAGATGGACAAGGGTCCCAGGCCCCCTTATTTTCGTTCATTTTTTAGGCTCACTATGTGATATCCCTGTTGATTAATTTTCTGACTACGTCACTATGTATTGTGTAACAAAGCATTTTGCCATGTTCCAAAATTTAATTATAAATTCAAATTTGTATTTTAGTTTTGGTTGCCAAAAAAATCAACCACTCGGTTATCATTTTTGGTTCATTTAAATTTACCTTTCTTCTTTATTAATTATTTGGTTTTATATTTTTCGTTACATATTTTGACTTCTCGAGCATTGGATATTGGGGATTGTTGAAGCTTCAACTTATGGAAGAACCAAGAATAATTTAGTTTAACACCCTTATTCCTTCATCCTAACTCCTGTCAACATCCTGGGAAAACGTATTAGAGAAGGGCATGGAATCGTCTCGTATGAAGTCAGAAGTTTTAAAATTATATTTTTCGTTTTGACTGACGTCAAACGGAGTGTCGAGCTGCATGCGATTCCCGGTTCGAACAAAGGGTTGTCAGTCCATTTATTATGTTTAAGCAATGTTTTGTTATCAATTTTGTCAATCACTCGAGTTAGGTTACGTTGACATATGTAAACTCAGCGTGAGCAAAGCTTTTGGGCAGCAGCGCTCATTCTTTTGGCAACCATCAAAGCGATAGTTTCAACTTTTTTTATTGAAAAAAAAAAGATTATTTGAATTTCAATTTGAGATGACTCGATTTCTCGCTGTGGGCAATATTACTGTTCATATATCTGCGCTGCGTGACCTGCTCGGTGAGTGACTGTGTTTTGAGGATTTTGTTAAATTTGGGTTTCCGAATCTAATCATTTTCATCGTCGCTCGAGTCAGCCATTTGAGATTTCTTCTTGTTTTGTTAGTTTATGAAATAAACCAATTGATTATTTTTTAATTCTTGTCTTCAGTTAATTTATTTTATTTAGAAATAGATTTCTTTTAGATTTAATTTGAATTTAGAATTCCAGTAAATATAACGTGAAGTTTGATTAATTTATTTGTTTGTTTTGATTCAATTTCAATTCTTAATTCTAATTTTAATTTTAATTCTTTTTGATTTAATTCAAATAAAGTTTTCAGTTAAAATGATTTTGTCACGTTATAATTGGTAAATAAATAGAATTGAAATTTTTGGTAGGAAGTATTCATAAATTTGCAAAGAAAAACCTGTTTTCTCAAACAGACAATGAAAATTCCCATTCTGTATTTAATAAATTTATCGTTAAACTGAGATCGCGGGTTTTTTGTTGCAAATATAAGAGCAGCGGTTCTGCTTCCTAGTCATTAAAATGTTTTCGTTTTATATTTATCACATATTAATAGTATATTATTCCTGATGGCGCCATTGCACCTGTTTTGTTTTACGGACCGAGGGACCGGACGGTAAAGTGGAACTTACCGTCCAAGGGCTACGCCCTCGAGCATCTTTGCTGCCCGAAGAACGGTTAGTTCCAGTTTCGTCCGCTCTCAAGGTGCGTAAGAGTATATTATTACTGACGGCGCCACTGCGCCCGAGGCATGTACGCTATTTTACGGACCGAGGGAGCGGGCGGTAAATTGGAACTTACCGTCCTAGGGCGGTAAAGATGCTCTAGGGCGTAGCCCGAGAGCAACTTTACTGCCCGAGGAGCGGTTAGTTTCAATTTTGTCCGCTCCCAAGGTGCGTAAAATATGTTTCTAGCACTTACAATTTATTTGAAGATGTCAATTTTTTTTATTTGCATAGATTTACGCGTCGATAATGTTTCTTCTTCTTTGTTAATGTTGTATATATTATTTGTTATAAGAATAAAACTACATATATAAATATCTTTTCAGGTGGAATGTTTGACGAAGAAATACAGTGTATACTTAACAAAAGATGGAAGAATTTCAATGGCAGGTGTTACGTCAACCAATGTTGAATATCTTGCTAAGGCTATACATGAAGCAACTAAATGAAAAGCTACAATTTTATAGATGTTATTAAAAAGTATTTATGCTTAATCTGTGTTGAAAACCTTTAAGTTAAAAATATTTTTTCAACAAATTAGCTTTTTAATTATTCACAATAAATTAAATTGAATTTTTTTTTATAAAGTAAAAAGAATTTGAGTAAAGAAACGCAAGTTTAGAGTCAATGCTATATAACAAAAATGAACTGTTAAGCACATTTTAATTTATTATGCTTTGATAGGTCATCTAAAAAATAAATTGTGGAAGAATAAATAGGTAACATATTATAATTTTATTTTGTGTATTTATTAATTATCATTCTTTACGAGTAACAACAATTCTGAATAGATTTTGTCCTATACATAAAATGTGATATGTTATTTTGCCATTATAAATGTGTTGACTATTAATAAAAAGGTAATTAATCTTATAATCCGAGCGTGGGTGCGCTATGTTTTCTTCGACAGAACAAGAAAAGATTAAAAATAATTCTTTTGGATGGTTAAAAAATGGTGTGAGAATTGTGCAACCACAATAGAACTAAAAAAATTGTTTATTTTAAAGAAACCATACAGCTATTTTTGGCTAATAAACATTCTGTAACAAATATCTTTTTCTTATTCCGATGCTTCGAAATGTTTTCCAAAATGCAATACTTCTTTAACCCTTCTCCGTTCAGGATAATTTTGTAACGTCGCCGGTCGGGTGAGTCCGTTGGACTCAAATTTTAAAGTACGTGATTTGAACTACGAAAAAAATTTTTTACATGAAAATAACTATAAATAGCATATATATTATGAATTATAATATTTATTTTCATAAAATTTATACACAATAACATGTTATTAGACATTTATTAAACGATTTCAACGTGGAATATTGTCCTTTTTCATTTAATTAGATTTGCAGGAATCACATAAACGTTTCGCTACAGAATGCTCATTACACACATTTTTATTACACGAATTGCATTTTTGTCGTTGCATACGAGCTGACTTTGAAGGACAAAGATAGCATCTTCGCTTCTTGTTGTAACTGTTCGTACTTTCTAGCGCTTCATTTTCGCCAACAAATAAATTCATCGCATCACGAGAAACTTTCGGTAAATGACTTTGTTGTCTGCTCTGAATTAACGGAATAACTAAACTTTCTGATAACTCCATAAGAAAAATACGCCGCTTTTGATGTTTGTTACCGTTCCAATCTGGGTATTCTTTTATTCATATAATGTACGCTGCTATGCCCGTGATATCCAAAACGTTCATGAAACAAGCAAAAGGCCACCGATTAGTACCTCGTTTAGATGAATACTCATGGGCTAACTGATCTAAAGTGTCGACT
>JABFOV010002801.1:0-18495 GCA_022817685.1 Aradophagus sp. ZL-2020 | reverse complement strand
CTATTTATCGTATAAGATTTTTATATCGAAAACAAATTGATAAATATTACCTTAAGTGTTCAAATGTAAATATAAATTACAACTTTTCTCTCAGTAATGAATTAATATAACATTAAAATAACAACATGACTTTCGCCGATTTAAAATTATCATTTTTGATCGAGTGCTTGACATTCGCATTAATAATGTAGACGATGTTATCAACTCGGACAACATTTTATTAATATTGGAATCGGTATCATGATTTGATGAAAGATTATTTATCGCATTTGTACATATAGATCAAAACTTAATATAAATGATATAACATTAAAAAAATTATATTTAAAACGTTACAGTACTAAATGACAACAAAAATTTATGGCATAGTAAAACCAATGTTTTTTTTATTACGTTGATAATGAAATTTACCATTCGGTTGTCTCGATGTATGCAGCAGTCATTGCACCTTTCAAAAATGTAAATTTATTTAAAGAAACGTCACTTGGCACAACTATTTTTACGCAAGAAACAACACGGAAGCGTCACTCGTTACATTTTTTATATAAAAGCATCCTGCGATAAGCATATGAGATTCTGTAGGTCTTACAGAATCTTTTGTATAAATCACATAAGGGTTTCCTTCAGTGCATTTTAACAACATGATTTGCAAGTACTTGAACTCATAAGTATGTATAATACTCTGATGATATTTCGATAATCTTCCAAAAATAACTTATCCAACGGATCGGGAACGTATCTTGTATGAAATATAATCAATTGCAATAAAAAAAAATAAATCAATCAATCAAAAAATTGAGCGATTCAAAATCTCGATGCAAAATGAATGAAACATGAATTAGATCGATCAAAATAATTGCAAATATTTCTGAAACAACGTTCCGGTATTTGAACTTCAACTAAACAGTTTCACATTCATCACCTCGGTTGAGTTTGAAAAAAACATCGATGGTGGATCGAAGCGTTTGTTTTCGCAGTGTATTAATTAATGTAGAAAATTCGTACAGCATGTAAACATTGATTTCTTTTAATATGTTTCAGAATATGGAGTTGTTTTCATTGGCTGCGTTGTTGTTGTATCCTTAATGGCTTTATCTCTGCTCGTCCGGTGCGTCGTGGAAAAAAGCTTTTGGCAATGATGAAATGTTTATGAACTGGTACATTATTCCGTTGTCGGATAAATATAAATACCCAGGCGATTGTTTGCATTTGTAAACATAAACTCGATTATACTTGTGCTTACACGGTACGTCTCTACGCATCATTATACGCTTCAACATATATCGTTGAATTAAAACTTTCGACTCCGAGTCCAGATTGAAATGTGATTTTGAGTTTTGTACGAATGTACAATTCAGTAACGAGGTTTAGGTAACTTCGTGTCGACGATGTAAAAACTCATTGCCGTAGTTAACAATTCAAACGTATTAATTATAATCGTCAATTTTTTTTACACTTTTAATAACAGCGCAATTATACGTTTCGTATAATTACGTACGATGACGTTTGTACTTTTGAAATTACACTAGAAAAATCATTATTTCGAGGAAAATGAAATGATGAATTTGTTAATTGCCTGCCTTTTGAATATGTCGAGGAGCGAACGTGGAGACTATTTGGAGAGACTCTTTATGACGAAAATATTGCTATACATATTGTAAATGTGGTACATTGGCAAACTACTCGGAGAAATGTATGTTTATAGTCGAGATTTTGTAAAGAATAAACAATTTTTTAATAGCAGGAAAAGAATTATTGCATAATGAAGTAGAAATGAGAATATATCTTGTTTTTGAAATATATATATAATATGTATAGTAAATTTTCGATTTAAGCATTCCTTCACATTGAGATACTTCTTTTTATAGCGTAAAACCATTTTTATAGGACTTTACAAATGCGACAGGAAAAAATGTTACTGCGACCTTATTGCAGCCTTCCGCAGTTCGTATATGTCTAAACAAGGCCCTAACAGGGCTACGGTGAAACATCGCTTGAATACCAGATAAAGAACATTCCATACTAGTACGTAAGAACGTGAGCATTGGAGTTGCGAATTAATGTATGCGCATGTGATATTATTTAGAATTAATTTTTATATGTTATTTCAACTTTTCATCACGTGGCCATTGTTATTTAATGCGTAAGCTGCAACGTAGAAATAAAATAAAGCAATCGTTTGTTTTGCGCGGCAACAATTTGCGTTCTTTTTCATTTTCACGTGCGCGGTCGATTTCCCGGCGCGCCAAATGTTCAAATGAAGCCCAGTTAAATACCTGACGGTTAATTTCATATGTTGGCCGTGCAAGTAATTATTTATCCGCGAGCTTCGGTCAGAGGCATACGAATTACAACACGCGTATTTCGAAATTTGAATTTCTCTCTTCTTTTTTTTTTCCTTTTTAAATATTTGCACGTTTCGGCGTGGTGATTTAAAATGAATTCAATTGCGGCAAATTAACGCGACGTAACTGCAAATCCACGCGTGCTCGCGCGTGGTTTGACTCGTCAACGTGCTCGGCGCTACATCGATACGCTGATGCAGTTTTTGCCGATATAAGGAAAAAATGGTGACGTGCCGTGGTTTGTGATTAACAAGAAAACCATGTCTGTAAAGTCATGCAATGTTGCGTTGATTTTCGAGTGAAAAATTTAATTCAAAAGGAACGGTGAAATTGATTTATCGTAAACGTACATACGAAAAGTTATATTATGATATCGTAATTCAGCAGAATTTTCTATATCGTCTATGACGAATCATGATAATTTTTAAGACATTTTTAACACAAAATTGGAAAACATTATAGACAATGACCCGTTTCCCCTAATTTAAAAAACTTTGAATTTCCAAGTTTAAAAAATGTTAAACGTATACAAATTTTGCTTCATAGAATACCTTTTATCAAAGTTCAGGGAAACACTTGATCATAATTTTATTGGCACATGTTTGAATGTTGCATTAGATACAATAAAAACAAAACACGTACGAATGATGAATATTAATAAACAGTTACGTCTGTTTATTGTGCTCGTAAAACGGGAATGACGAATTCCCAAAGTTCCGGGCATCGAAAATAAACAGAGAAATTCATCGGTCAAAGTTAAAACGTACTTTTTGTTGCGCCGACAGCGGCCAATAATTCTGCCCGAATAGCGCAGGGAGCGTACATACTCAATTGGACTGACTTATGTTACGGATTAGGGATGCCGTGGACAGCCAACAGACCCTATTAGTTATCTCTTAGTTTCAGATACAAAAGCTGGCTGCCCTCGTTGTCTCAGTAATTTCCCTCGTGGCAAATCCTCGCTGAGAAGTGCGAACTTATACTTTGCCAATAGCTGACATCTATTATCACTGATTTGCCATGTACGTTGTGTGCCCGCAAGACAGTGCGGCACTGCTCGGTTTACATTCGGCGCCAAATCACCACTGCAAGTCGCGGGCAACGTATCTCGGCGTTAGTCTTATTCGTATTTATATTTCGTATCACGTAAAGTTTACACGCTGAAAAAAGTTGTATTGAAAGTTACCATAATTTATCAGAGATCCACGTTATCGCGCAACGTGTGTGGAATATTGTTGTGCGTTTGAAGTAACGTTTTACATACGACAGGGTAACTTTTATTGCACGCTTTTGCCGAACACGAAAATTTACTGTTATGGTATGGTAATTGTTTGGATAACGCGCGAAGGGATTTGTTATCGATTATATTACGATGTGGTTAATCTAGTCACTGGCCTTAGAAAGAAATATTTGATAATTCGCCGAACGTCTCGATAATAAAATATCTGAAATAAGTAATAATTTTTTACTCGGAATGTCCGATTTTTAGGAAACGTTGCTAAACGTTACGAAAAACGAGTTACATTTCAACTCGATAAATCGAATTACGCTCATTTGTCAAGGACAAGCACTTGTCAAGAACGGAATACAATCAAGGAAAAGGACAAAGAACAACTTGTCTCCCTCGACGTCATCTCCTCCAACAGCGATTGTATCAACGAAGCAATTCCACAATGTGACTGACCTGCAGCGACCCGGCCTCTCATCAAAGCAATCGAATCAATCGTTTTTCTTCGCCGAGCGTTTGATGTACAATTTCCTCGAGCCACTGCTCCGGGTTTATAATTTGCCGTTAATTACCGGAGCGACGTGTATTCGACCACTTAACACTGCAACCTTTTGTTTCGCGGGCATTAATCACGCCGGTGCTTCACATTATCCAAGCATATTTCCCCGATTACCTATTCATACAGAAGTACACCTACTCCGGGTCCATTGTGGCGGAAAACCTGCGGTCCGTCGGCCCGCCTCAATTAATAACTCCTCGGCTGGCCGATCGTCTCCGAATAAAATACGGCCGCGCGCGTGCTTCTGATTTTTAACTCGCGAAAGTGTGTAAATACGATGATATATAATTGGCGGTGAATCATAAAGTTGAGCCCGACGGTGTTCTGCGTGTCGGTTGGAATCGATCGGCCCCGAGCCACGTACAATTGCTGTCGCGACCAGAAACGGTCGAGCCGTCGAAATTTATGACGCAGCCGACGTCGCGCGATCCTTGCGATTTCGCTTGCGATTTGGCCCAAGTCGAAATTATCCTCGGACGGAAATGTCGTCACAACTTGGAGTCCGCCTTGTTGAACTAGAAACCGTTTTCACCGAAAAAATGCGTCTAGGATTATACTGGGGAATTTGGGTTATGGTTTGGGATATATGGCTTGGGATATATGGTTTATTTTGATTTTTCGGTTGGGAATCCGAAAGTCCAGATTTGGTAGAGTTGGTGTTAAAAGTGTAAAATTTCAGAGTATCGAATATTTTCGGAATATTATTTAAATTATTTTTCGTGCAAAAAATATTCCGAAAATATATTGGCGGAAATGTTTTTCGGTAACTGGGTGTGTACATTTTTCTATAAATTATAGTCAGTGAGCTTTGAACAGACAACAATTCAAAGTTATCGAATAATTTACGGGAAAATTTATTTGTTTTCATGAATTCGGAGTTAACATAAGGTGTTACATTTATTATTTTTATGATTTTTTTCAGAGGTTTTGAAATATAATAGTGTCTATGCCGAAATTCATCGTTGGGATTGTGGAAGAAAGTTAAAATGGTAAGTACAGTCATAAATATGATTACTTAAGAATTTTATTCGTATATGACAATTTTTAATTATATATAACAATGACCAAAGAAGTTAAAAACTTTGATATTAGTGGAAATGTTAATTCACAATAAATGGCGTTTTAACTTGTGAGGAAAGGATTTGAATGGATACTTTGAAAGCTGGGTTCCTTTCAGCATATGCAACGGGTAATTCAGTTTTTAAAACGAACCAAATCTAATCAAGAATACACTGATGTCTTTTTGAGAGCATGTAATTAACTCAACCTGTATTTATATCAAGGACCCGTATTTACGTCAAGATTCTGGGTCAGCCGTTGGCCAGTAATAAATTTACTATTTATATCCCGAGAAACCTGTTGAGCAAACGATATATTTTTACATCATTCATAATTATTTTCAAATATATTTAAACAAATATTTCTATATTGTAATATATTAAGTAATATATTTCACATTGAAAATATTCACAATATAATATCACTTGTTTACAATTACAGTAATTATGATCCTTATAATTTCTTAATCTATAAATTTATTTTTTAATTCTCATTTCACTTTAAATAATATGAAAAACATTATATATTACACTGAAAAAAAAGACGTTTTAAGAATGACAATATTTCATATTAAAAATTGTTGTATGGCAGCATTACTTGAATATATGATACTTAATTTTTTAAATTTACCACAATTTATATGTAAAGTGGGCAACTTACACGTAAACTTGTAAAATTGTAAGAAATTTCAAAAATTAGGCATCAAATATTCGAAATATTATTTCAAAAATTAGGCATCAAATTTCAGTTTTAGACAACACTTTTAACAAAAAATATTGTAATTCTTCAAATGATTTGTTTATCATTATATTTATTTTTGAACATTTTAATTTAACTGACGTGTACTGAAGAAACTTTATTTCAAAGTTCAGCCACGTTAAAAAAAAAAAAAAAAAAAATTTAAATATCCAACTGAATATTTAATTGACCGAAATTTCGTCTTCCATATCAACCAAACACATTGCGACGGCAAAATTTCCAGCATGACTCTAATCAGCGAACCTGATCCGCTTTTTCCAACGAAATTCCGATCAGGTCCACTTGATCGTTAGGGCACGTCCGATACAACTTGGCCGTCCAAAGTCTGCGATCCTCGGCGGCTGCCCGGGATTTGGTCCGGCACGTAATTGCCGGTGTTTGCGCGCGCCCGGAACTTGCGACATGTTATCGGGCTGTAGCGTTTTCGCTAATGAACTTACTCTTTGGGATCGCGGGCGCCTTGTTCGCCCGGCTGCGCCTCTCCGCGCGAGCGATCTTTTGTTTCTCTTACTAATTAGGCGTTTCGCCGGCGCGCTTACGTGATTCGCCGGGCCACGTCGTCGCGTCCCGTCGGCTCCGTCGCGGAAGCGCAGCCCTTTGTTCGCCGCAGGATCGTGCTACGCGAAACGCCGCTTATCCGCCGTGTCAATTATTTATCGGCGGATGAAAAACCCCTTCGAAAAACCCCCCTTTTTTGCTTTTCGTTGCCGTTTTTTCTGCCACTTTTCCCGTTTTCTTTCTTCTTTTTTTTTAATTTCTTTTTCGCGTCGGCGCTTTGTGTCGACGAAGAATGAGACGCGGTGGCGCGTCGTCAGCGCCGCTGTCGTTTTCAAGACATTGTTAACTCAACTTTGACAAATGCGTTAATTAGACCACTTTGCAGTAACTGCTCTGACGCCGCGGCTGTACCCGGCTCGAATTACACACCCGGTAAATTGTACGTGCATTGTCATCGCGACTCGGCGGATTATACCGCGTGACAAAATTTGGGTCGTGGTTGGTCCCATCGGCAAAAAGTGTTGTCCCGGTTTCTTCGCTCAGCTCAGGGGAATCGGAAAACCGTGTTTTTTGACTTTTTGCCGAAATTGGTTTTAGGCGGGGGAAGAGGTTTTCTGTGTTTTTGGGTCAAGGCGAGACAAAGTATTGTCTTTACTTTTAAATGCATCCTTAATGAAGGGGTGTATTTAAAAGGAAGGGATACGAAGGAAGAGACAGACAAGCGAATAGTGATGCCAGGCACAATTCCACTTGCGGGCACTGTAATTTGCCGTATGCATGCATCGAGAGACGGATAGACGCGGCAGGGCAATCGTGCAGGCCCGGGAGATCTATGGATTTATGCAAATGCAGGCAGTTAGAGTCCCGAACAGCCTCCGTCGTTGAATAATGCGTTGATAAGATAGGGACCAGCGCTCATATGCCGCTACCTACTCCGCCATCCGCCATTGATTTGTCACCCTTCCGTTTTGAGTCGCTCCTTTTAGTAAGTAATTTAGCCCGCCGCGCCATCCACGTCACTCGCGGGCCACGCGTTTTTCCGCCCGCCGGCTCTTTTGCTTTTTCATTTCCGGCCGGGAGAATAAGTCGCGGCGCGGCGTTCATTTCGAGCCGGCGCAATCAATAAGGGAATTGGCGAATTAAGAATCGAACAATTTATTTCTTCCATCGGGTTGTTCATAACGCTCGACGGTGTTGGAGATTAAACGGGTTTGACGGCGACTGCTCGTCGAGAGACACTGCTTTTCAATTACAAATTGATTCGGGCCGGGGCCTGAGCGAGGGGGGCACGAGGGATGGCGAAAAATAAAAGGAAAAAGAAAAATAACGAGAGAGGAAAAACGAAAAACGCCGCGCTCGCGACACGACAACGCGATCCGTCGCTACAAATATCGCACTCACGGATTATACTAATCCGCAAATGCGATTATCAGGCCGAAATGCAAATTACCGTGGTACCCGCGCACGGGAAACGAGCATATTGTATTAGTACCGACAACCGAAGGAAAAATACAACGGAAGAAGCGTCTGGCTCGTGTGATCGGACCAACAGCCAAATTTAGGCTTTCACTCGATGTGTCAAGTGATAACAATCAATTTGTTTCAGCGAATAATCAACTTGCGGAAACTGTTTTCATTTTTCCCTATCGATTTTGTCATTTTTATAACGTACTTTCGCAAATCTGAAATTTTATATTTTCACTCTATTACATTCAGAAATCGAATTCGGAATGATGGTAAACCTATTACAAATTTGTAAGTTTTACATTGCATAACGTTATATTTATATTACATGTTGTAAAACCTACGAGTTTTTCATAATATTTACGCGATGTAACGTAAATTTTACGAATTCGGCTTCGCTGTGCAAATTAATTTAGGAAGTTTGTATATGTAATTTTATTTTATACTTCACTTGTTCATTGTCTACGTTGGCGGGCTTTCATTACATGTATATTCTCATACCTAAGAGTCGAATGCAGATTGACTGAATTTATTAAGTTCTGGCAACTTTGTAGATAATGGGACAGTCGAGTCTCTCGTAGAAATGAACATGCATTGGTTATACAACAATGCAACGACTATGCATTATATTATGTTGTAAATATATCAACTTCTATAACATTATGCTTCGAAGTAAGCATTTCAAGAGTCAATTTTTTGTCGGTGAAACTAACTGTTTAAATTCGAAATACTGATCGTGTTTAGCGTTTCGCATAACAAATAATGTACTTGATTTTCAATAACTGTCATTTTAATGTAAAATTTGGTATATTGAAAAATACGGTTCGATACGAAAAAAGTGCGCTTCAAAACTGTGCAATGAAATTCAAGTAATATGGAAATTATGATTATCTAATATTAGATTACGCTCAATCCTAAGGGGCCGCTTCGAAATGTTTGCTCGAATCAGATTAAAGTTATCGGGCCGAACGTAATGAAAGCAATTTAATAGTTACATTAACGAAGCCGAAAAATCGACAAAACGAGCGGGCGGCGAAAAGAACATCGGGGGCCAAACAAAAGCAAGCGAGCGCATACATTTCGTGCGCCGTTTTTGTTTCGCTTGTTTGCTTGCCTTTATCTTTAACGCTTACAGTTCTTTGTTTTGCCGCGTCATAGCGCGCGTATCGGAATTCCCCTCTTTAGCATCGAAATCAATCGCTTTTAATATTCGCGACAATCGGGCCGCGCCGGGCCGCCGAATCGATACTGCCATTAATTCGAAATAAGGATGCTTCGGGGCGAGCCGGAACTGCCGGATCGCGGCTCGTTTACAATTATCGCAAGTGCTTCCGCGAGATTACGCTGTCGCCATGACGAAGCTGCATTAGAGGTATTGTCGTAGCGGCAGATATTGTGGCGACAGCCTTATCGGCTCGCGCCCAGCGTCGCGCGCTAATTTTTATCTTTCCGCAACAAAGTTACGAAATTTTTCCTCTTTCGCGCCCGCCGCCGAGGTGGTTATTACACGTCGCGGGATAATTGCGTTTGCTACTTGTATAAATAGCGTTATTAATATCTTTGCTCGTTCGCCGGGCTGGGTATATAACTTTTCTAACAAAGTCATGTACAATGTAATCTCGTTTAAAATTGTGACTTGATCAAATATTACGTATTCCCCGTTGAACCCACGTGTGCGATTCCGCCTCTCATACATATCCATGAAAAACATATGCCCCATGATTTGTAATTTGGTTAATCGACTTCCCAAATGATGGGGACATTTTTCTTTTCTTCGCGAACAATCGCGCAAACTTGTTTCCATTTACACCATTTTTTTGTACATATATTTTGTAATGTTATCATTTCATTACTTTTTCTTTTTTTATTCAAAGAGAAAATGTGGCTATTTTACATTGGTAGATGTATATTTGAGTTTTAGTTTGTAATTTCAACAGTCAGAAAAAAATCTTGATAAATATATAATTTTGATGAAAAATGTACAATAGACACGTGATATAAACATGAAGAATGAACAAAGAAAGAGCAGATTATTCTAAAAAAAAATGTTTTTTCTCTTTTCTTTTACTTTTCGTGTTTTTGTGTTATGTCCTTTTTTAAGTTCCTATCGATATATTAAAATCTACTGTCAAGATTTTTTTCCTAAAAATAGAGACGTAATAATCTATGTAAGAACGTGATTCACACGTTAGATTTCAAATGTCATATGCCAGTTCTTTAATTAAAAGCAATTAATTAAGTGTCTTTCTTTGGACAACAATATGAATAAATAAACTTAACATTGCTAACCGGTCGACACGTGGAATCTTCGTTCGAAACCCATTTGGACGAGATCTCTCAACCTGTCGATCGGCATCTAGTAATTTCTGCGTGATAAACGGCGGTAATATATTATTCTTTACACACTTGAGATGAAGCTATCCTTAGGTTCGATTTGCACGTTTCTAATCTTCCGAGGAAAGAAATGTTTTACCGAAGGCAGCATTTATCACAAGTATACAATTCCAAGTGATGATAAAGCAAACAATTATAATCCAAAAGAATCGTCATCGTTTGTACCTTTTAATAATAATTTGGAATTATATTTATGTTGATGCTAACTACAGAATTTCGATTTATGATTGTCTTCATTTCAAACTCACTTCAATTTGTTTTAATTTGAAACGCTATTTTTTTTGAAATAGTTTAAAATGATCAACAATTATTATTTGTCAAAAATGTTTTTCGTTCTTTTACTTTACTGTAACATGGCAACCTGATTTGCAAAACAAAGATTTTGCATGTAAGGCTCGGTCACCGTAATCCAAAATGTGTCCCTGAAATGGCAACCCTAATTTCAGATCAGGACGCTATCAGGCGCTCCAGATCAAGGCCTCGGTGTGTTCCTGGTAACTCTGCTGATAATCAGGTAAAAAGTTAGGAACACTTTTTCAGCGAGCGGTTCGAGAAAGAGTAATAAATTTTCGCGGATAAATATTCAAACGGTTGAATTACGCGGAGTACGATGCCAGGCGCATCGATTACAAGCAGCGCGTGTCTTAGATTTAAGATAGCACGTAAAGTGCAATCGCTGGGAATGTTTTCGGTCATCGATTTTGCGACACGTTGATAGATCGAGCTCGCGGCATGTCCTTTCTCGTAGCCGCCAGCGGCGGCGGCTTATCCGAAGAAAAACGCGCTCCAGATTAAGTCACGTACGCCGCGGCGGAATAAAGAGCCGGAGCTCGCGCGGGCCGTACGTTTTTGCGCGGCGCTTGATTTCGGACGACGCGAGCCGAGCGGGCGAAATCGAGAAGCCAGGCGTTCAATTCAGCGGATTCCCCTTGACGATGAAGGATTCGAAACGCGTTTGATTTATTTCGCCCTCGACGACCCCGTCCACCCCTCGGGGTCCTCGTCTTCCCGCCGACGTCTCCCTCTAACGAGTGCTACGTGTCCCGGGACTCTCGAGTCGGCGCACTTTCGACCAAGCGCTTCGGTCGTTTTGTAAAAACGCCGTGGAACAAGCGACGGCTAATGAAAAATTACGAATTTCGCGTGCTCGCGCGCAAAGTGCATTTTCGAAATATAAATGCGAGGTCCGCGGGAAACAGATACGCGCGGCTACGTGGATCGCATAAGGACGGGGCATTTTTCGAACGCCGCTCGCTATTTTTGGAACACATTTCCGCGGACAAGAGTGAGGTGAAATACGCGCGCGAAATGCAGTTACAGTTATTGAGTGGGAGCATTTTTAACTCAATTTTTGAGTCGCTTGTGTACATGGGTAATATAAACGCTACTTTTTCAACGGAATTTTTGATATAGTATGGACAATTTGCATTTCTATGCTCCGGGATATATTTCTGTTTATGCAACGACACTTTTTAGTTTTAGATCTTTTTTTAACCTTTATCAATTTTTCGGGATAATTAAGTTCTTCAGTAATTTTTTTCATCGAATTACAGTCATACAAAATTAAAAGATTAAGCTGAAAGATCAGGATACATTCGATATTATATTCCAAATTTCAAAAGGATGTACATAAACTTAATGTATGAGTATTTGCAGCTGTACTTGAAACTTAAGGGTGTTTTTACAATGTACTTCGTTTTCGAAATGTTTGCTTGAATATTCTAAATGGCGCAGTTATTGCCCCTGTAGTTAGGCGTGCATTTGTACATAGCTGCATATTCCTGAATTTTGATTGCGGCATCGTCGAGGAAAACGTAGATTGTTCCAAATAATTTTCAAAGAAATATTGAAATACCTTTTTTGTAGTTAGAAAATAAATTTAGACAATAACTTGTATTTATTTTTTAATTACCTTTCAATAAATCGAAAGTAATACATTTTATGTTCACTTGCATTTCATATTAACAGTGTTTCTTATTTTCGGCATAAGTTTTCCATAACGTCAATATACATTTTTAATTGATTTATACATATATATATATATGTATATAATTTTTATTCGTGAATCATCTTAATCGCTTTTAAAAGCGTCACTTTAATCCTCGTTAAATCGCAGCCATTAATGCAGGTTCATATACGTTGCCGTGGGCAATTTTTTGTAATTTCCCGGCAAACAGTAATGCTCATAACGCAAACGCGCGGAACGCGATTTGCAGAACTGTTGCGCTCAGCCAGTGCAGCTGATTTGCGGCCTGGTCATTCGTCGCTAATGCGATTATTTGGCGTTACAATTATGGCCAAGTGGTGTTATTAATTTGTATTTTGATTTTCGATTGGCCGCGTTGATTCGTCGACGTTTCAACGAAATTTCGGCGTGACATAATCTTCGGCAACAGCGTTGCCAAGCGCACTGATGACTTTCTAATATATCGGCTTTTGAGACGTATTAGATACACTCGGGTTATATATAGCTATGTACCTCCTTAAAATCTCGAATATCGATTTTCGATCCGACCGGCCTTGAGTAATAATGTTTCGATGCTAATATCGTGAACGATAATTTACACCAGCAAGTTCTCCATTGCCAGCTCATTCGATCTTGTTGCACGTTCGTGAGATTTTTATTCGCATGTCTGCCCGAGTCACCTAAACATCAATCGTTACTCAAAAAAATAATGTTTTTTAATTGTATTTCTATAATTAAAAAAAAACTACTCGTAACTAGTTTTTTTTGTATGTAAATATTGTTGTAAATATTTATGTAAATATTTATGTAAATTTTATTTACATAAGTAATTTCTCTTTAGGACAGTATTCATAGAAAAATCTTATTTTTTCACATCTGTATTATTGATCAATTGATATTTTAATCCTCAGATGAGGTTTTGCGGCGAATAGATTTCAATTTCTCGGTAAGAAAAATTATATCATACTACATCGCACAATCATCGCAATTCGGATAATATAATTAAGCGAATTTGGTTTGCAAGAAACGGTTCTTTTAAGCTCGTTGGTAAGGTGAATGGAGAGTCTACGCAAATGGCGAGATTAAAGGCAAACGGTAATGTTCGTTTAGTTTTATAATTTTAAATGGGCTTTGTACGCGCTGGAAAGGTGAAATTGCACAAAGCTTGTGTAATTTGGGCGATTAATTGTGGAATTATTATTTTGCAAAATACAAAGCATTTTAGGACGAGACCCTTTACCTTTCTACGCGTATTAAATCATGTTTAACGGAATCCTTAAAAGTCGGCACTGTTGCAACGTTCTATATACATTTTACGATTACACTTTTCACTCGCTTGATATGTCACGCGACCGAGCAAAATAATTTGGTTTTTTTCTCATACAAGCAACACACTTTCTTTCGTGATTAAATCATTGAAAAAATTAAATTTTTTATTAATTGTATAAAATCAATCAAGTGAAACAAGTATATTTTTTACTATTATTTCCGTGTTTTTGCAACGTATAATTTATAAATTTAGGTATTACAACATAAACAAGTAATTTAATTTTAAGTAATCAAATTGAAAAATGACTTTGAAGAATGAAGTGATCAGTAATTATAAAAAAGAATTTCAATCTCGAAGGTGTTCTTTTTTAACAAAGGCAAAACAATAAGACTAGAGTCAGCATAAAGTTCACTCACAAAAATCTTTATCTTCGTTCAAAAATCACTAAGTTTTGCTATTATTTTCTTCGATTAAAACCTAATTCTATCCTGTCAAGACATTTTTTCTTGGCTCAAGAAAATTTATTCTTGGCAAAATATCAAGATACATTTTGTCTTGAACCAAGAAATTTTTTCTTCGCTTAATGCATCCTTTTTGTGAGTGTTCCGAGCGAAATGTCAGTGAAAAAGGAAAGTACAACGAAAGGGGTTCTTGAACGTCCTTAAAAAACACAAGATAGGGATTTAGTTGCCACGATACATTAAATAACACCGTTACCCATGAAATGCATTTCTAATAAAAACTTTCCTCGACATTGTATTGTTCGGCTGCTTATAAACGTCGAAAACATAAAGGATACGCATTTACGAACTCTCGAAAAGATTTGATCGAACGCCGGCTCCCCAAGCCCCGGTAGATGTCATCAATCTTAAACTTGCGTCTCATTTTCTCTGAAAATCTCAGTCGCGCATCAAACGTTCGTTTATTCGCGAAACCGCGGTGAACAATTACCGCACGCGCAATCTCGACTTTTACCGTGAATAATTAACTGCCCGATCGGCGGGGCTTTTATAACGCGACGAAAAATCCGCCGCGGCCACTTCGGTTAAATTGAAAATATTTTTTTATGAAAACATTTTACGACGTCCCCCGGGCTCGTTATTTGCATGATGAAAAACCGCGGCGGACAATTGGCCGTAAAATTAAATAAAATCGACGTTTATGCTTTCTCGTCAAGAATTGGTAGACGAGGAGGGGGAAGGGGGCGGCTAAAGTCACGTGTATAAATCTCGGCGCGACGAAACGATCTGTAAAAAGTTAGGGAAGTGATAAAAAAAAAAGGGAAAAAAGCCAGAAAGGAATGGGAAGGAGGGAAAAAAAATGAAAAGGACCGAAGACAGATAGCCGCGCACTTATCTTTCGAAATGGATATAATGCCGTAGGTGACCCGGAAATGCAGGTCGGATAATTCGTTTGGATTGCGTCGTAAAGCGGGACTTGGTCTGGTCCAATTAACGGCGATGGTTTGTTGCCGGGATTGAACGGCCGGCGAGTCGGTTCGGAGGATCTCGGCGATTCCTATAGCATCCCTCGCGCCGACGTCGTAAAGCACCGACATCTCGGCCTTCCGTCGATGCTCCTTCGACTGGTTTTTCTTTCCCCGTGTCTTCTCCGCGCAACCACCAATCACCGACTAAACATTATTTACTGTTTCCACCGATATCCCGTGTGTTAATATTTCTTTGCGCCGCGCAACCCGTGGCAACTTCATCATTACGGCCACTTTAAACGTTATACGTTAGCTGCTGTGGACTCGTCGAGATCCAGCTTAAGAGGGAATAAAAGAAGATAAATCTGATAAAGTTGTGTCACCGCAATTTGACTTCTTTTTTTGAGTGATTGTTTTTCTTTCTTTTTCTATTTATTTTATTTTTTTTATTATTTTTATATGATACGTTCACTCAATCAACATTTAATTGGCTAAACTATATTTATATATACCTTAATTGGGTCAACTATGTAAACCATTGTTGATTCAACTACATTTTAGTTGTTCTAAAAAGGATTCGTAGTTGATTTAACGATTTTTTTACAACTATCAAGTATAGTGGGCCGAGCTAAATATTTGTCTGACAGTGTAGGTATAAAATTGACGATGTACGGAGATAAGCGGTTTTTACGACAACTGCGGTAATTGCTACAACATTGTGATTGGCGGAATGGAATGCGACCGACGATTCTTGATGAGATTGCAAAGTGTTAGCACAAGTTTGTTCCAAGTTTTGATAACATTTCTACGACGTTGCCAAACGCGACACCAAAGTATACTCGGTAAAATGATTTTCGACAATTCGATTTCTCCGCAGCCGAACGGCCATTTGAAATTTAAATAAATCAATTTCCATTCGCCTCGGCTCGCCTCTGTTCGAACGAATTTGTAGTTATAGTTAATCCGCGGTTCATTTGACTCGATTAAGAATTCGACCTCGATTTGTTTTAAAGAATCGTTGATTAATTTTTTAAGCGTATTTGAATTTTCCTTAAGCTCGGTTCGCAATGCTTATTCTGTAACTTTTGAACTTTATTAACGTGGGTCGATTCCCGGCGAAAAGCAGGTTTTGAAATTTACCTGATTAATTAATGCATTTTGCGATCACGCAGAGTTGTTATCGAAGAAAAGTTGTGAAAATTGCAAGAAATCGTGGGTGTTTTTAAATTTCAACCGTAGAACTTCCACGGGGTCACTCGGGAGAAAATCGTTTATGCGATGTGAAATTTGAAATAATTTTATTGCACGGAGGGACAATTACAGTATTAATGGAGGATTTCAGTCACAGAATCTAATTAGTTTAATTTGATGCGACAAGGATAATTCTCTAACTAAAATGAGACAACGATTGAACCACTAATTTATGAGAACAAGTGCAGTTACATCGGTTATACTAACGGACGAATTTCGTCTTCCAAATCTAGAAGTTAAATGCAACGAAAATTTTAAAAATCAAAATAAATCTCATACATAAGATTGGCCTGGCATATTAGCGGAATACTTTGATGCAAAAAATTGCCCGAAAAAATTTTTTCTTTCCATTCAATCTCATTTTTAACTTTAAATAAAGTTAAAATCGAAAGCGGTCATCACCATTATTTTCAACGAAATGCTAACAGTTAATAGTTACACTTTATCTGCAAGTACAATCGATACGCGTAGCCATTGCATAAAAAACCAACAAAGTTCTCTGACACCGATCAACGTGCCCCCGCGAAAATGATTCTACTCCAGCCACAATTCGTCGATGAAAAAACAAGCTCGGCCCACAATTTACCGGCCGCTAAACGAAAAGGCACAAGTGAAATGACGTCATCCGTTATTCTTTCCCACTCAGAGAGCCCGGAGCATCCTCACGAGGGGAAGCCATTTAATATTCCGCCACGTCGGGCAAAGACAATGCCATTCGTAATTTATTACCATCCGCGAATGAAATGCAATTATTCAATTAGTCAAAATCGTTATGGAAGATGATCAAACGGGCGTGAAGCCTGCGCCGGTTCATACCTTCGTGGCCGTAAATGGAGTTAGAAGCGCGCGACGGTGAGTTAACAGTAAAGCTAACAGGATATTTACCTGGTCGCAAAAGGAATGCATCACCTGAGAGGCGTAATAGCGGGAGCACACTTAACTCGGGCAGCGGTGGCTGCGCGTTTTAGCGGACGGCTCTTAATTCTGAAATACTTGGGGGCTCTTTAGGCACCTGCGCCTAAATGCGGACGCCACTCTTGCAGCCTCGCCGCGTCAATAATCGTATCTCTTTCTTTCGCGCCGCCTCAGGCCAAGCCCCGAAACGTCATTTTCCGTGCGACTGGCTTTACATTTTCCTCCTCCTTAGCTTACACAACGGCTACATCCATTCAATTTTCTGACCCCTTTCAGCCGTAACAAAACGCACTTACGCGCCAACCTTGATCGCCGTTATTTTATTGACAACGTTCTCTTTTTTATTGACCCCTCTGTCCTCGGGCTTTTTTTTATTTCGTTCATTGGCTACATCTCGCCAATTAAATTTCTGCTAATTGTACTGCAAAGGGATAAATAGAACGAGGGGCTCGTCTCCGAAACTGCATTAGACTTTAATGAAACTTTAATTAGTCGTTAAAAGCTCGGAGTAATATTTATTCGACATCGCGACGATTCATTAATTTGACGACACGAGCGAGGTTCATTGAATGTTTGAAAAATGTGTTTTGTCTTTTCCCTTCTTCCTTTTTCTTTTTATTTATTTTACGCGACAAAGGAAACGGCGGAAGAAGCGCCGGACTTCGATTCGATGTTTTATTAAGAGGAATTGCGAAAGATTAAAGAACAATTTGTGCGTGCATTGTAATTTACGGGGCGCGCATTAAAGCCACCCCACCCTTCGACTTTGTTCGCTGGCGTTTGCATTTGCACGGCTGAAAGAGCATTTTCTATAAATTACGAGCGGTATAAAAATAGTCATTATCGCGTTTTTATTGTCGTTAATTACAACGGAGTTATTGCTTTCTCGCGATTTCAATGAATGCCACCCGAGGCCGTCGTTCCGAAAAATATTTCATTCTTCACGGGGTAATTAAAAATTATCATTCAATTTGTGATCTTTCACCGCCACGACGGAAGCGCTGATAAGCCATTAACGGTACGCGCTTGTGATTAACTTCAAGTGTTTTCAATGGAGACGCTTGGAGTGTTATTTTTAACGGCCAAATCTTGCGAGCGCTCGAAAAGCGTCGGAAAAGTGTTTCGTCGTGGGGGGGGGGGGGGGGGGAACTTTGTTTTAAAAGCAATGTTTCACGTTTTATGGCCCTCCAAGGGCTTTTTTGTTGGGGATTCCGCCCCGGGGACAATACCGGGCGGGGACAATGAGATGGCGGTGTACGGGGAGGAGAGAGCGGGTCCCGTAGTACAAATAGAGCATGCCAGTCGAGACTGCGTGCAGACGCAGTATGGCGGCCACGATCGCAGACACATTGTATCGA
>JABFOV010002800.1:0-18498 GCA_022817685.1 Aradophagus sp. ZL-2020 | reverse complement strand
AAAGATGGATGTAAGACAATGCTCGACGACGTATTATTTTACCTGCAGCGTATCATGTCGACTCTAATGTGCATCCTGATCGATATCACTAAGTATCTGTGCGCGCTTTCCAGGTGCTCAGTGTGTGACGAGTCCTACATTTGTTAACCTCTCAGTCTGCTGGCGCGTGTTGCTCTCTTTTTTTGTTGTTCTGGTTCGATGTTTATAAGGACCCGCTATTTTTATTATTAATTTTTTTTTTTTTTTTTTTTTTTTTTTCGAAGAATATAAAAAGTTTTTTTTCGTCTTTCAATTATACATTGAAATATTCATTTTTGCCTGCACATTTCTATTTAAAAACAAAAATTAAAAGAATAACGATCTATATTGCAAAGTTTACATTGAAATCTAGACTATTAGGGATTAAACCGAATCCGAATTCGAATCACGATCCGCGGATCGACTATGAGCATCTAATGACAGACAATGAAAAATGATAAAAAAATCGATTGTTTGTTAAGTTTCCTCTGGTTTAACGCAAATAGATCAATTTCTTAGATATTTTATGAAAAAAATTCTCATAGTTTTTACTTGTGCATACATTATTATACTAATATTTTAATGCAGCTTTTACAATATTTTCACATAATGTTTTCAGTAAACATTTTTTACACCTTCATACTTTTGTTTTTAAAGCGCAATGTTTCGGGATTTATAAGAAACACTCGTAAGCGATTTTCCCGCTTTTTCCAACGTTTTCTGCACTGATGCCAACAATTGAAAATACTTTTTCCTAAATATTTGGTTAATATACATCGGTGCTGTGGGAATTTATTTGAAAAATTGTATTTGACACTTTTACACAATTTACAGAATTTAAAAAAGTATACACAAATAAAGAAAATGAGGAAAATTTTCATAAAACCCTGGAAAAGTCAGAAAATTTAGTTTTAAAAAATTGTCCGTGAATCGCTGAAGCAACGGCGATTTGAATGAGACATTCTGATGCAGAAAAATTCAACTGAAAAGTATATTTTTTTTGAGGTTATAAGAGAATCAACTTATTAACATTTTGTGAACTTTATTTGTTAAAAAAACGTAGATAAAAAAATTTTTATAATCGGTCGCGCTGATTTTACACATTTACATTCCTTATTTTACATAAAAATTTACATAGTAGAGTTATCAACTGTTTAAAAATTAAGTCTCATCCAAACGTCTCATCTGTTTGATTTGAAATTACTGGTAAGTTTAATTTGAAATTAGAGAATTATTTAGTTTCGCGTTTAAAATATAATAAAACATATTTCTTAAAACTAATTTTATTTTTTATGTAAAAAAACTTAAAGTTTATAATTTGTATATCACAAATAATAAGTCGTATAAATTTACTAGCAAACCACGTGATTTTACTAAGTTGATTTATGAAAAATAAAATTCTATACTTCACTGATTTTATATCATTAAATCAATATCATGCAATATTTTATATTGACGGGTGTAATAAATTAACGAAAATTATTAATTTACAGTAATAATTAATTTTATATTGTTTGTTCAAAAAAAATAAATACAAATGATCCAATCCATAATGAATTCATAAATATTTTGATAAATTAAATAACATAATATATATATTAAGTCATATATGTATAATATTTATTATATATATTGTATGTATATATTACACATTCATATATATTCATAATTTAACTATTTTATTATATCAAAATATTAAAATGTAAATCTAACTGTTAAAGTCATTTTAGTTTTATAAAAGTATACTTGCAGGAGGTCTATCGAAAACTTTGACCCATTTCCCCTGATATAAGAAACTTACGACACATGTTTTGTCAGTCGGTCGCTTGTGTCTTCCAGAGACCGTTAGATAATACGTTCAGATCTTTGCGTTTAATTTTTTTCGTCATTGTAATTAATTGAAAAAATTTTATATCAATTTGTTTGCAGTGATTGTCAGGATGGTGATCAAAAGGTTGTATAAAACTGAAACAATTAGTTCCAACAAGTTAAATCTTCTTCGGCAGATAACAGACCAAATTGCAGATGTTAATGTAGAATTATGTTATAATATCGAAAGTTCGTTGGAATTGAAAGATAAAGAACTGACTATTTTAAAATGGATTTTATGTTCTCCTTTTAAAAATGACAGTTTGAGTGACGTAACAAGATTCAATTCGGATGATAATTTAATTATCGAAATTGGTCCAAGGTATGTAGACTAATAATTAAAAACTACTTATTAATTGTTTTGAGTAAAAATTGTAGAAAAAATTGATGATAAAAAAATGTGTTTGAAGTAATTAATTAATTAATTTTGATATTTACAATTTCTATAATAATAATAATTTTCTCACAATTTGAATTTATTGAATTTAATGAATATAACAATATTAATCAATTTTATTTAAATAGTAAACATTTTATTCTTAAGATGTTATTTATCTTTTTCAGACTTAATTTTTCCACTGCTTTTTCAAGTAATGCTGTATCAATTTGTAAATCTGTTGGATTAAAAACAATAACAAGAATTGAAGTTTCTACAAGATATGTCATAAGTAATTTAAAGTTGGACTTCACGACGGAAAAAAAGGTAATGTTTCTTACAAATTATTCAAATTGTTATCACAAAATTATTCTCCTGGCTGGGACACAGATAAAAAATTATTGCAAAATATTTATAATACACGCAGAAAAAGAAAACACTAAATTTTCCCTTGAATTTGGTAAAGTCAAATTATGAAGACTTCAATGCAAATAGTTTTGGATAATTTGTGAGAAAATTAGGTAGTTTTAAAAATTTGTTGTAAATTTATAAAAAATTTTCCTCTAATTAGAGGAAAATTTGATCTACATTATTCACATATTTTAATTTGTGTCCTTCTGAGGCAACCTTACCAAATTTTAGGAAAAATTTATCTTTCTTTTTTATGCGTATGTATTGGAACCGGGTAATATCATGTAAAAAATATAAATTTTAATACAATTATAATAATATTTATAATGTAGTACAGTGAAATGTTCTAACAAAAATCTTACTGAAATGCTATATTGTTTTTATAATTATTGTATGTATGCAATACTATTTTTCTATAAATCTGTTGTCACTCGCCTTTAGTATGTGGAGCCAATATCCATTATTTTTTCAATGGGAATAATGCAATATTCAACTTAAAAAAAGAAGGATAAGTTTTATGTTGGTAATCCAATTTTTTTTTTTAATATCAAAATAAAGTAAAAACGTTAAAAATATTAAAATTTATGTAAAAATATTTGTATCTACGGGATGCAAAATAGCTCAAGGGCACAGGATCGTGAGCGCTTTGCCTCCCTAGGGACGAAAAGTTCTACTTTCGTCCCGCTCCCGCATTGTGAAAAGTATCGTACCAGCCTCGGGCGCAGTGGCGCCCTCAATAGCAATGTACTGTTGTCGTTAAAATAAACATTTACAATTGATTTGATGTTTGATCTACGGTTATACTGTTATTTAAAAACAGAATGTATACATTTTAATCAGGGGTATTCTCGTAAATTCTACGTTTAACCATATTTTGAATAGTGGTTGATTTATTATTTATTTCCTGCTAAAAGAGTCAACTTTTGAAATGTGTTGGTCAAAATTTATGGTAAGAAAAATGATCGAAAGTCTTGGCAACGGTGCCCTGATAGCCAGATTTCTATAAATTTTATGCAAAATGTATATTTATTTTTTTAAATTTATTTATAATTTATTGTTAACGTTGTTTACATAAATTTTCATCAATGTAATTTCTGATCGGGCAGCTTGATTTATGTAAATTCTTTACCTAAATGATTTAGGTAGTTAGTTAAAGTAAATTTGGAAATGTTGAAAACGCACTAAAAGCGGGCGGCTCAATAAATAGGTGCGATTTGGCAACGAAACTAATTTATTTAACTAGTTCTTTTACATTTCGTTCCACTGCCTATCGAGCTCGTTATAAGCAGAATTCCTCAGCCTCTGCCTGAGCAACGCGTCGCGACAATGCCGACACGACCGTCACGTACCGATTTCTTTCCGCGTTTCCTGCCTTCCCATCCGAAGGTTCGAGGCTTCAACCTCACTTCGCACGTCTCCCGGCTTCCGCCCCTTCTCAGGACTAACTCGCGACTGCTTCGATCCTGTGCTCTCAGATTCTATATGTTTGTCTTTCTCGCACAAGTTCCTCTCGTTAAAAATACACGCGAGGAACTTTGTGCGTGAAGGACAACACTAAAAATCTGAGAGCACTGCTTCGATCTACTCTATCATCGCCCCGTCACCCTCACTCACAGTGCTATCAACTTTTAAAACTCAATTGCCAACAGAAATAATTTTCAGTATTTTCTATTATTTCTTGACACAGTTTTATATAAAATACATAATCATACCAGGAATTATATAAATTTACATAATCATATGAGGAAAATGTGGAATTACATTGACGTAAATTCTATGTAAATTGTTTACATAATTGCTGGCTATCTGGGTGCATTTACGTGTATGTATTCATGTGGTAGAAAATAATTATAATCTATTATTATTAATTGCAATGTAGCTCACAGAACCCAGGCAATCAAAGAATGTTATGTGACCTCGCTGTGCCGTCACACGTGAGTCACGTGTGACTTACGTGTGAGTCACAGGTGAGTCACTCACGCGTTAAAACGTTCCTCTCAATCAGATTGCTACGTCACTTTGAATTGTGTCATCAATGTGATGTAACAGTTACATCACTGCAATGTCACTCGAAAGTCACAGAGAGGTCACATAATATGTAGTATTACACATAATATATTCACATATTCACACATAATATATACACATATTCACATAATATGTAGTATGACTTACCAGTGATATAAGTGTGATTAGGCTAAGCCTTATTTGTGACGATAGGGTAATGTGACGATTATGTGACCTCTATGTGACTTTCGAGTGACATTGCAGTGATGTAACTGTTACATCACACTGATGACACAATTCAAAGTCACATAGCAATCATATTGAGGGAACCGTTTTAACGCATGAGTGACTCACCTGTGACTCAAACGTGAGTCACGTGTGACGTCACAGCGAGGTCACATAACATTCTTTGGTTGCTTGGGAAATTATTAAGTTTAATTTTTTATTATAAGTATTACTGTTTTTAATTTATAGCATTTAATTATTTTATACTATGGGATTCAATCCATGTACTACTAGCACCCCTAGCGGATAATTTGTATGTATTACATTCTTCCCGACACTATCGATCATTTTCGGAACCATGAATATTTTAATTCTACGCTTTTTGAGAATTTAATAAATCGACGTTCCCTGAGACACGAATTATCAAATATTTACCTTCAGTTGCGTCTCAATTAATACCCGATTTCAATCCAACGTTAATTGAATCCAGTAAACCTACTGGATCAAAATTTAGGTAATATTTGGACAATGGAATTTATTATTTTGGCTAATAAGTGATCACAACAAGATTGGTCCAAAAGTGACCAATAGTAGTCCAATGAGTGGGATCAGTTATTATTCTACAAACATGTTGTATATTTGACCAATTTTTGTATATTGTGATTGGGCAACGTTGTTAGTCAAAAAGTGCTCAATTCACAATTCACGAAAGGAATCGCCTAGAGATGACGCTGATGCTAATGCAATGTGGCGCTTCAAAAGTATTTACATTTGAATTGTTAAAATTGCCGAAGTAAATATTCATTATTTTTAGCTTTTTAGTATGGTCAGAGCAATTAACACTGATATTTATGATCTGATATACAATAATAACGTTCTGTAATATTGATTTTCATATATATAACATTTAACAGATAAATGACAAAATATTTAATATTAGTGTCTTGTACTGCCATCGTGTGGCGCTACCGATGTTTCCGATTGCGAATACAATATATTCATTAATATTATTATTACAACTAAATCACAGAGTATATACAAAATCTTCTAAAACATGACATTCTATTTAATTCTTTTTACTGTAGGTTACTGTAATCTACCATAACTTATAATTAAGTCTTTTATAACAAATAAAATATACCTGCTGCTTTGTTTAATTTTTCATTCGTCTGAATTTAATTTTATGTTTAATGGACGCAAAGTATTGAATTATAGTGATGGGTTACTGTAAATTATTATATGTGCTATTTTACATTTATTACAGGTGTTTTACAAATTAATATTAAGTATTGTCTCATTATTGTTTAATTTTTTCCTAATATTGTGGGCCATATCATTGTTCAATATTGGCTAGCATATGAACAATTTTTTACCCAAATATTGCTCGAAAATTTGCCCATATTTACTCAACCGTCAAGTCACCTAGTGCTAACCTTTTGTCGATTGTTAATTATTAGATAATTTTTGAACAAATACATCAAATCAATTAAATTGCCCCAACAACACAAGGTAGATATTATATGGATTTTTTTATTTAATATTTTTTCTATCTGCAATACAGAAATGTCGATGTAGGTTTCTAATTTTAGGTCGATAATAGCTATCTTCTACTTAAAACGATGAACCACGTAGAAGATAGCTATATCCACCTAAAATTAGAAACCTACATGGACATTTTTGTACTGCAGATAAGTAGATTCAATAAAAAATCCTCTTAATATCTATCGTATGTTGTTGGGGTGGGTAAATATGGAATCCAATTTTTGGTTTATTTGAGAGTTAATTGTCTAATGAATGCACAATTGAAATAAAATTTAACAAATGTCAATTTAAATTTCTATATCAAATTTGTCAAACTACTTTTAGAATAAGCCGACCATCGCTTAATTTAAATGTTTCAAAATTTTATGGATTTTCAATTTATGAAATTATAAGTTTTATAGATCGTCAGTTTATTAATAGATACTTTCACTGCTGGGAAGGAAAAGTAATTTTTCCTCACTCAAAAATAACCCAGTGAACCAAATCTTTCTAGAATTATTCAAAGATAGATTAACAGAATTAGGCCATATTGGTCAATAAATGACTGTTCCTATTTCAGAATTGGGCCATATTGGTCAATAAATGACTGTTTCTAGTCAACAATGTGGGTTTGTAACAGTGATTATGAATAGGACAATAATTGGCCAATGTAATAAAAGAAAACTTTAGGATATGATAGGTTATAATAATAATCCATGATAAGGTAAATATTGTTCAAAGAGTTTGATTTAAATTTTGGTTAAATTGGTAAACTATAAGTTGTCTTACGCAAAGGTTTCAATGTAATGACTACAAAATGATTGATCCGTATTGAATCAGTTATTAACAAAACTGTTGTACTCAATGATACTTTTAGAATCCCACGTTTGGTTCATTAGGAAAATATGTCGTACTCAACTCGGAAAAAATGAGTTTTATGTTTTTCTATTAAGAAATTCCTTGTGAAAATGAAACATACATGTGCCATATAATATCCGCGTAAGATCCGCATTAAGAAACTCGTATATGATACTACTACAGGGTTGTTGCGAACCTGGAAAACCTGGAATACCTGGAAAATGCAGGGAATTTCAAAATATGTGAAGCGCTACAACTCTGTGCTATGCGTACTTCCATTAACTGATTAAGTTTCAAGAGTCTTTAAGAATCTCCGTGTGCGAAGAGTGGGAAATGTATAGTAGTGTACGTGAGTTTAGACACGTGTGTACTACTATTCAATCAGCTCGAAGCAAGCAGTATGGTACTCTTCCGTCAGCCATTTACATTTAGAGTTTTGTACGCGTTTCGAATTTGGCGCTTTAAGTTAATGTACAAAAAGGTTATGTTTGTAAATGGAGGGGATTCGCCATGAGACTCAATGAGTTAAAATATATATGTCCGTATATATGTCTGTGGCTAAAGAAAAACTAGTTAACTTTATATTTTGGAAACAATAAGTTTGTACCAAATTTATCTCTTGTTTTGTTAAATTTTTATTCTATCAAGTTGAAATTTTAAAAATGCATAATTTTTACAAGTGGTGATACAGATGGAAATTTGAATTCAATACTTTGTACTGAAAGATGTATATTCCTTTTTTTTTTTTTTTTAGTTTTACAAATAGTGAAGTTAACTGATTTCCCTGCGGCCTCGGATATATGTATTCGGCAGTAAATCAATTCCTCGTATTTTTCCCCTCGTAAATTAATTCCTCGTACACAATTCCACGTATAAATTTTCCTCGTATAGGTAAATTCCTCGTACGAGTCAATTCATCGTACTTTATGCTGCAGCTCGTATTTGAAGCAAAATATCTTATTTTAACTGTTGGTAAATACAAAGTTTCTTTGGTACGTATTCTGATTTAATGCAGTCTCTTTTCCACAATCATGCAAACATCACATTATTGTTTATATGTGTCTTATTCAGATTATAATTGTATACATTGTTTATATTTTTACATATTCTAAGTTTTCATGTTCGTCATTATGCCCCTTAGATTTGTATTGAGAAAAAAAAATAATAAATTATTAGTACACAATTCTTATTTATACCACAAAGATTTAATCTACAAACTGTTTAATATAAACAATGTAAGATAAATTAACTTTATTTACTCTACTTTTATTATATTTATTTCATTTATTTATATTATATTACACGCTATGTTACTTAGTACACTGTAAAATAATTTATATATATGTATTTATATTTATTCATCTACTCTACTTATATTATATTACATTTTATTTATATTATTTATATATACTTTATTAAACGATAAGTCATACGCCGTTATATAATTGTATCACAGATTCTGTAGTGTACGTTGTAAACTACATTATATATTTCCTTAATCGGGGGGCTTTGCCCCCGAACCCCCAACCGGGGGCTCCGCTCCCTGGACTTCCGCCCCCCCACGTCGCTACGGTCGTTCGCTGCGCTCCCTCCGCTCCCACCAAAACTAAACGAAACTAAAAACCAGCTTCATCATATATTAATTATTGTTTTGCATATAATCAGAGCGCACAGATTGAAAAAGTTTTTAAATATACAAATAGAAGAAGACTGAAAAAATTAAAATTAAAAAAATTGAATAAATGTTGAAAAAATAACGATTGAAATATATTTCTATGTTCTTTCCGAAATTACGAGGAATTGAACACTACGAGGATTTTTTTAATGAAGAATTGAAGAATACGATTAATTGTCATACGATGAAAAAACATTACGATGATTTGTAATTGATTTACGAGGAATTGAATGTCACCCAGGTATTCATAATATGAGTTATCATAATTTATTAACCGATCGCGCAGCGAATGTGTATTTCTCTACATCTAATTACAGTTTACTCAAGAACGTTGCATTTTTATTGGCTAGTTCATGTACGATTAGCTGTTTACGTGTAGATATTCCATTAACTGCAAAACGAAATAAATTTTTCCATATAAGTTTTCATAAAGTTTTCATGTAAGAAATTAACAATCGTCCGCTATATATATATAGTCAGTCATATTTGATCATATATGTATTAATTTAATTTCGTTAAGTAAACAATACAATATTTGAAGATATATACTGCCGTTGTAAATGTTTACTTTTTACAAAAATAATTTAAATAATAAAGTATTGTTCAATTACGCTTTAAGATTTTTTTTTTCGACTACTATCTGATGGAAATAATTATAGTTTTCTTCAGCGACCTATAAAAAACTCACCTTTTTATGTTTTCTTGTTATTCATAATTTTAAATTATAAAATGACTTTTCATTTATAGATCGAAGATGCTCTGCATGACAGGATGACAGAATGTCGATACATCAAGCCAATTGAAACTTTCGATCACGGTTTTCATCCAGAAAATTGGTTTGAGGTCGATATCTTGAATCATGGCAGAAATGCTCTCGAAGAAGTCAATTCTAAACTTGGTTTGGCGTTCGATGATTGGGATCTCGATTTTTATACGGAACTTTTCCAACAAAAATTGAAAAGAAATCCAACGAGCGTAGAATGCTTTGATTTAGCGCAGTCCAACAGTGAACACAGTCGACATTGGTTTTTCAAGGGCAAAATGGTGATTGACAATCAAGAGCAGAAACATTCACTGATTGACATGATCATCGAAACACAAGATACATCAAATCCAAATAATGTTATCAAATTTAGTGATAATAGTAGTGCCATCAAAGGATACGATGTTCAAACGTTAAAGCCTAGGTACACTGAAAAGCCGAGTGATTTTGTTGTTGATCAGATTTATCAACATTTAATTTTCACTGCGGAAACGCATAACTTTCCAACAGGAGTTGCACCGTTCAGGTATGAATAATCAAATTAATGCATGAATTATAATATAAAAAAACAAACAACTCAAAAGAGATTATATTTGAAAACGCAGGGAAAAACCATTTTCAACTCCACTATTTGTAAAACCAAGAAAAACGAATTTAAATATTTTGGTACGCATATAAAGTGTTGATTTTGAGATTTTCATTTTTATCGTAACTGGGAAAAATTATGCATTATTGAAATTTTTGTCTAATAGAATTAAAATATAATAAAAAAAAGCTGGAATTTAGTATAAACTCTTTTTTTTCTTTTTTTCAAAAAGTGGAGTCAATTGGTTCTTTTTTGCAGCCACAGATATTGATCGCTTAAATGATCGAGTTAAAAATATTTTATATTAAAAAATTATTCACATTACTTTTAAAAAAATTCATTATTTTTTACTGACAGATGATCTTAGGGTTGTCAACCCTCCTACTTTTAGTACTATACACGGAGAGAAATACTTTGTTAAACCAACAAAAATTGCCATTGCGTGTGTCGTTTTAGAATTGCTCCAAGTAAACGGTTCTGTTAGCCTAAATAAAATCGTTTCGTAGAGGTTATTCCTGTAGTGGGTAACAAGTAACTTTGTACTGTGTACACGACCCTTGTGTTACCCGCGCGGAAAATGTCTTTTGTCAGCTGGTCTGGCAAAAGTCTGGATCGTAATCGCGAGCCAGCCGCATGCCAGATTTATGCCATTCTAATGCCAGACTTCAGAAGTATGGCATCAGTATGGCATGCACCTGGCAGGCATCTGGCCCGCGATTACGATCCAGACCTCTGCCAGATTATTGCCAGACCAGCTGGCAATATTTTTTTCCACGCATGTATTTCAAAACAAACCATGTATTGAATCAATAGAAATTATCGTCTTGGAGCAAAATGCGTAGAAAATTGAGTCAGTTTACACAACTTTTTTGTAAGATTAAATGAAATATTCTGTTCGGGTAACAAATTCAGCCTTACATACAAACTAGTGTAATATTAAAATAACCGATTCTCTCCGTGTATGTCTCACGTCCTACATTCACTTCGTTATGTCCTATTCATGTATTTACAAGAAAATTTTTGTTAATAGAATTTTCGTAAAAAAATAAAAAAGCTCAAATATTTTATAGTAAAAGAAACACATGTAGTTTAATTATAAATTCGGAAATCGTGAAATCGTTAAATATCGTCGAAATAAATGTGGATCATCATCTTTTTGACGAACTCTGTTTCTTAAACGCAAACTTAGATCGTCTGTCGAGTGTACCTGATTGGGCAAATATCCTTACGTTTCCTGACAAATGGCATTTTATTTTTAAGATCCCGCTCGAGAAAAGTAACCACTTATTTAAAATCATATCATTCATTTTGACTATACCTGCATCTTCCGCTCTTGTAGAAAGGGTATTTTTTATTATAAATAACAAATATACCGAAGAGAGAAACTGATGTTCTGTGGAACTGATAAAGGCGGAATCAATTATTACAATTAACAGTACAAACCATTATTTAGCTTTTTTCAATCACATAAAAACCGACATTGATTATTTGAAATGTACAAAGAGTGAAAAGAAATAAAATTTCAAACGTGCGTAATAACTCGAAGCGATTTGAAAAAAACAATTAATGTGGTAATCATATTAAAATTAAAATAATGTATATTGACAATATAATTTAATAACTAAAACTGATAAAAAAAATCAAACAAACAAATTTACATGAAATTACAAGACTAAAATTTTACCGACCCCGCCCTTCTCCGGTCATCGTCCTTGACTTCAAACGAAAGTTGGCAACCCTAGATCGTTTATAATGAGTCATTTTTTTCCGGAGTTACACTAAGTTGTGATATACAAGTATTCACAACTGACAAAATAACTTACATAGTATTGTATTTAAATATTTCCATTTATATTTTTATATCAGCGATATTAATGTTCCAGTAAAAAAATAAGTATTGAAGATATAAAACTAATTTATTTCTCTTTAACGGTATTGTTTTGATTTTCTACTTCGACGTAATTTTACGGTCAATTTTAATGTTGATAAATGCAAAAATAAGAAAACTAAATAAATTCATATCAGGTTTGTACCACGGTCATATTTTTCAGTGGATTTTCTTTTTCTTTTATTGTCTTTCTTAAAATTTCAATTTGTTACAGTGTCAATAGCCTTTGTGTCCTATGTAATTTGTTGTACCGTGATCACGAAAGTCAAGAGTAAAAATTTGAACTATTTTATATTAATCGAAAAAAAAAAAAAATAATAATAATAATAATAAAATAAATAAATAAATAACAAAAAATGATATATGAAACGTAATTACAAGCAAAAAACTTCTAATAAAAATGATTTTGAATAAAAAGTACGGGATACGCAATTTTGATCTCTTAGTATATTTTTAAATACTACCACTAAGTAATTGAAATATTTTATAAAATGAACGTAATACAGCAATTATATTATTTTGGAGAAGTCTTGTTTATTTTTTGATTATTAACATTTTTTTTTATTTAAATGTAAACATATTCTTATTTCAGGAGAACGTTTTTTACTGTGTAAACATGCAAGTTTCTTATTTTGTTAGGATAAAGTAGTTTCAGGCGTTTTCGAAGTGAAGGCGAAAACGTTTAATTTACTACGTTAATGATACATCATAAAATAATAATTTGAATTGCTAGAACCGTTCTTCTGTTTTTAAACACTTGCTATATCATTTAACAAGTAATAATTTATTAATTACAAGATGAATTTAACTTGGTGACTTTAGAGGTAAAAAATCTCTCTCAGATGATAGCTTAAGTCTAGACTTTCGTATTTAGTGTCTTTTCGATTACATTGATTTTTTGAATTTTATATACATTGTGTGCACAATTGTTATGCACATAATTTGTGCACATTAGATAAATTTTTTCTCATAAAATACATATTATATTTGATAGAAAATAGTATAAAATTGAAACCAATTCAAATTAATTTGTATTCGCGCAAATTTAAAAATGTTTAAGCAATTCAACAGAATTTAAAACAGATAATGTTACTACTATGGCACCTATTGTCGTGTATTTTTAAAAATGTTTTTGAAAAGTAAAATATCCATGTCAGCGCACGAAGTTTGTGAAAATTTAATACCAAGAACTTCACAAATTCTAATAGGTTTCATTCAAAATAATCCGAAATAATTTAAAACTATTTTAACATCATTTTAAATGCATCGATTGAAAATCACTTTCATTAATATCGAAAAAACTAATAAAATAATAAAACTAATTCTTGACTTCCTAACGACTAAAAGAGATAGGCACATTCAAATATAGTTAGTAACTATAATAAAGTAGGAAAGAATATAAATTAAAATGCTAAATAAAACTCAAAAATATAAAGTAAAATTAATCGTTATAACTACATTAATATACCTATTTACTCAGACAATATAATTGTATCACGGTTGCGAGAAAGCGCCTTATGAGCAAAAAGAGAAACTGAAATTGCAGCTGTGACTGCAATTCTGTCAACATCATTTTGACACCATAAAAATTGTCACAAGTCATTTTATATAAATCAAGTGTACTTTGAGAAAAAGTGGACACGCTGTACCAAAGCAAAATGAAAATGTGAGAAAATTCTATTACAGGGTAAACTTAGAGGCAAAAAAGGCAAGAAATAATGATGTTCATCTTTTATCAGAATAATAGTTTGAAATAGATGAAATGTATAAAACCTTTAATTTAAAATTGATCGAAGACTTTTATCTAATATTGGGCAATCTGGTCATATTAAGTAATTTTAGAAAAAAGGCTATTATATTAAAAATGCGAGACGCATCGCATGGTATGAACAATTTCTAAATATCTTCGTAAAAAATTTGTAAACATAGTGTATACAAAGCTAGAAAGCACGCGTTGTTGAGAAAAAGTTATCAGAAATAAAGAAAATCAGTCTGTCAGTTGTGCCAAAAGTCTGGCTGCGAGTCCTGAAATCGCCGTAATTAAAGCGGTAAAAATATTGTCAAAAGAGTGTAGATGTCTTTGGTAAATATTGTAAGAAAATTTTATCTTGTAATGTTCTTAAACAACGAAATAGTTGAGAACTTAGAGAAAAAAGTAAAGTGTTATTAAAATTAAGCATCAGCCATTTCCGCTTAAAAACCGTATCTCACTTTTCACCTACCAGCGGTAAAAAATCCCCGTTACATTCGTCATAGGATATATAGAAATGAAAAATGGAAGGAACAGGACAAAACGAATTTACTCAAATAAAGGTTGACTGTAATTTTTAATTAATTCATTGATCGTCTATTTTTTTATTCGACAACACAAATATAAAAACATAAAATAAAGATTTGACGTCACAAAGGAATTTTTAAAGCATTTATTGATTGCTTTTCTGGAGCTAAACCCTTAAAACTTGAGAAACCAAACCAATTTCATGATTCATAATTTACGTTTTAACAATCAAAAAACAATCGCAATCGTAAAAATAGTGAACTTTGACTATTCTTCTTTGGTTTCTTATGTTTCCCTTTAGCAGTACTCGGCAAAACCTCAAAGGCTCAGCAGCAATTAATCAGGTCACTAACATGTCTGTCCCGCGTGGAAAAAAATTTTGCCAGCTGGATGGTGTTAATCTGGCAGAAGTCTGGGATTTGTTCGCGAGCCAGACCTATGCCAGACGCGTGCCGTATCACTGCCAGACTTTGTAAGTCTGGCGAGAGTATGGCATGCGTCTGGCGTAGGTCTGACTTACGTACAAATGCCAGACTTTTGCCAGATTTATACCACACAGCTGGCGACGATCTTTTCCACGTGGGGCGGCACTTCTTGGATTATCATTTTCACGTTTTCACCCTGTGTCAAGCTACTGAAATAACATAATCGTAATTTCTCTTTCGGTGCGGGAATCCGGGAGAGAGAAAAAGAAGCCCCGAATGTTTCATACTCCTTGACTTAATAGTTTCTCTCTCTTTCTCTTTGTAAAAGGGCTTGGTTCCGTAACATTTCGAGCTTCGCAGTTGACTCCCGGGGTGCGAAGCTTTCCCGCGGGGCCAACAAGCGTCATTTGAAAATCATCGTCACAATTGTCACGATAGTCTTCGTGACGTGACGAATCGGGGGCTGTTCGATCGGCGGATCGGACACCTGCGGGTGTCTAAGGTACCGCCGAATCCTGTAACCTGGCGCTCCGACTCGCGCGATTGGCGACTCCGGCCTTTCCGCCGAACCTCGCCATCGCGCTAATGTCGAAGCCATTTTGCACAAGTGCTGATGCCAAATTGCGCGAGATTGATGCGTAGTCTCAGTTACGTCTTACCAGCCCTTCCACATCCCCGTCGCATGACATGTACCCGACGATTGACTGCACTGTTAAAAAAGCTCGGAGTTCAGGGAAAAACGTTGAGTGTGAGTTCGACGGCGTAAGAAATTTCTCAATCACAAAGTAACGTTTACTTTGCGTATGCACAATGGTACATTACGCATGCTTTTTTTATTTAACTTTTCCTGTTATTTAACAGAAATGTTTTTTTGTTATTTTTTATTTCGTTACTCCGTTATAATGTGCGGACCTCTTCGAGGTCCGTCATTGCGCGAATCCTCCACTCTTGGTATTCCGTATTTACTCCGGATTTCTAACAGTGCAACGTGTTTCTTTTTCTTTTTGCGCATGACAAATTAATGGGTCCTGAATACTTCGCTACTGGGCCGTTCAGATCTGCCGAGGCTTGGTATTAACTAAAATAAAGTCGCAAAAAAAGTCAGTTTACTAAAATTAACTAAAGCTCTCGGCAGTATAGAAGTCTATGAAATCAAATTTGATATCCGTCAGTTTTCTCCTCTCTTGGTTTTTTTATCTAACTTTTCCATAAATGAAACTGAAATGTTACAGTATATATATGTACATTTTATAATGAATATCAGGGAATGTTTATTATAAAAAGGGGTCGGAAAGGGTGGAAGGGGGTTGGAGAGGGTAAGAGTGAGTGATTTATAAAATATCAAGTATTTGACAAATTAGACAGCGTGAAATTTTTTACCATTTTCTATTTAACTTCAGAATTGAATGAAATAAAATAGATTTTAAAGATAGCCGTATAAAAAATTTTTAAACACTACTTTAATATTACGAGTTCGAACGAAATCCCTTTAGTTTGAGAAACAGTTTTCAACGACTATCATGATACTGTCAGATTTTTATTTTTCGCATTGTTAGGTTTGCATGGTTTGCAATTGTTAATTAAAAAAATTTGTCAACTTTATTTTTACAAAAAATGAAACGATTATTTATGCAATATATATTTCCATACAAATAACAAAAAAAAAAAATAAAATTTTGTTTAAATGTTTTCCAAATACTTTTAAGTAATTGAACATAAGAAATGAAATTAAAATGGCAAAAATAGTCAAGAAAGACATACGTTTAAAAGGATACTTGTATTGACCAAATTAAGTTAGTTCGTTAGTTTCGATAGTTACTGTTTAATAGAATAGATCAATATTATATCAAAATAGGTAAATTTAAAACAGACTTGAAAATACCAAATAAAAAATCGAAGAATAAAATATCAACACGTTACAATTAGCGAAAAATCAATATTTGTTTAGTGTCTCAATGAACTAATTAACAGGGTTGGTGGGCATGTCCAAAAATAAGTAGCTGCAGTTACTTACTTTTAATTATATTTCTTTAATACGTTGTAATTTTTATTTAATTATTTAACTAGATTTAATTATATTTACGTTTGAATCAAATTTCAATTAAGAAACATTAAATATATTTCAAAATAAATATTCTAAAGCCATATAAAATATTGTTCAGAATGATTAAAATTGTGTAGAATAATTTACTTTATATAAATCTAATATAAACTGCATATTACATAACAACAAACATAAACACAGTGTCAAGTAGAATCAATTTTACTATTATCTTACGTAGTAAATGTTAAGTAATAAAATTCTATTTCTTGATAAAAAGTCCACAATGGTATGAAACGTGGCAATGTGATTTTTTTCGAATGGTATTTTTTTAAGCGTCAGCAGAAATCCGTTTTCGCACGTAAAAATTATTGCAAAAAATCGAAGTTTTGCGTTGGTTCTAAAATTTCATGTTTTTTATCTTAATGATTAAAAAATAGTTTAAAAAGTCTGGAGAAACTGGAAAAGTTGATGAAAATTGTTCCATAAAAATAATAAATAGTTATCCTAGGTAACCAGATAGTTAAATAGTGACACGGAAAGTCTTTTCTTTAATTTTATGAATAAACGTATTTTGATTAATTTATTTGTGTAATTGTGTGTTTTTCACATGGGGTTGGTGTACTATAATGGTGCAATTTTCGATGTTTTAAGCGAAGAAAATATTTGTCTGATTTGTCTTGCCGTATAAATATATAATATTTTCATAGAAATTTTATGATAAAAAATTCTATTTTTTTAATTATATCTTGAGAATAAAATTATGAAATTATTAAATATAAATGTCTTAAAACATAGTTACAGTTGAGATAATAAATTTACAATCATATATTTACCAATCTTTGAAATGTTTACTAAAATGATTGTGACTTTGATAATTAAAACTTGTCTTCTAAATATTACACCTGGTAGTGAAACCTCCACCGTAGCGATCCAAAACTTGCTTCCAAATGATTCAATCCAAATTCAAGTTCAGCTTGTTCTTGGATGTCAGCTTTGATGTAACTTCCAGAATATGTTGTCCAACTGTTTAGATAAAGAACAACATGTTATATTCAACAATATATGATAATAATGATAATAAATTACATTTAAAAAGTGCGATTCTTATTACCAACAGAAAAAAACAACAAAACTTTTTGTTGTTTTTTTACTGTTGGTTTACAATTTTTTATTCATAACTTTTTTCAATTTGTAGTAATAGAAAGCCCTACGTTGTGAATTTAATTCAGTAAAATTACAAACTGCCACAACCTTTGACGAAATTTTACATGAAAAAAATAAAACCACATTTGTTACTAAATGTAATTTTTTAGTAATAAAGTATAATTTTAAACTGATTACCAACACAAAGATTCAGTGCGAAAATTCAACTTATTTCAAACTATCATTTATATTTAAATTTAAATTTAATTTTAATTTAATTTTTATTGACGTGACAACGTCTAATAATTCGATACTATAGGCTGCATTCACGAAAAAGATGACGTCATTGTCCCGTTCCGCAAGCGAGAGCGCGGCAAGAACGAGAGAGAGGCATGATCGACTCGAGCGATC